>WEIS01034951.1:0-31473 GCA_013389965.1 Todus mexicanus
CCACGCTGGGAGTCTGGGATTTTTTTCGTTGTCGCTGTCCTGTGCCCTGTCTTCGTCTGATCCTTGGTCTCTTCTCAGCTCTGCAGGTGGCGTTCGGCTCGCTCTACAGGGACGATGTGTTAATAAAACCCAGTCGAGTAGTTGCACTTTTAGCAGCGGCCTGCATGCTGCAGCTTGTAAGTAACAAACATGCAATATTTTTATGCTTGCTTTCCAGATAACAGTTTATAATATCCTCACCCGCGTCTGCTGGTTCACCCTGAGAAACGAATCATCTTTTCAGACAAAGGGGGGGAAGAAAACCCCAAACATAACGCTGTGGTTTGATTTAAAAACGCTACGTCTAAGAGGCAGTTGTAATATTGTGCTGCTTGGAGAACCGTATCTCGAAGGAGATTAAGAGATGTTGAAAGAGCTCATTTGTTCTTCCCTGAAGGTATTAATTACCCTCGGCTTTCACGTGCTATATTCTTCAGAAAAATCCCTTTTTCTGAGGGTAGCGGAGGTCACCGTAGCGTCTGTGCCTTTGGGAATGGTGAAAATTTGTATGAACTGCACAAAAATTGGGATGTGCTGCACAATGTTTGATGCTTCCTGATGGAAACCTCGAATGTTTGTGGGTTGTGTTTTTTTTCCTTCCTCCTCACAGGATGGCTTGATCCAGCAATGTGGTGAAACAATGAAGGAAACCATTAATGCAAAAACCGTGTGTGGTTATTACAACTCAGCGGGGACATACGGGTTAGACTCGGTGAAGAAAAAGTAAGAATTACTTTCTCTGAGCTGCTTTGTACATTCCTCGTGAAAAGTATGAATTTCTAAACAGGAAAATAATGCCCCAGTTAATTAATCAGGGGCTTTTTAGCTCTCTGACTTGTGCTCTGCTTGTCCTGTTTGATTTTTCAAGCTTCTGCTCCAATCGATCATCGTAAAATTGGTGTGGATCGATTGGCCTGTGCTGTGAATGAGTTAATTACTGAAGTGGATTAGCGAGGACAATGTTTTTGATCTTCAGTGTGTCAATGAAACAATACTTGTGAGCATTGACTCTTTTATTGCAAAGCTGCTTTAATATTCAGGGCTTAAGCTTAACGTGATCTTAATGGGGAGGGATAACGACGCATTTGGGAGCAGAATGCGAAGGTTGATGCTGACTGCTTCCCTCTGCTGTTAGTGTGATCTTTGTAAGACTTTGAATTTAGCTTTCACTGTACCCTGAGAGAAACTAAATGCAACTTTTTTAAAGAGTTTCAGAAAACGTTGAAAAAAATTATGGTAAACGTGAAGGTTTTGAAATAACCCTTTTTCATATTTTTATGAATTCGTTTGTCAAGTTAATTAATCATTTCAAAATCACGTGGTCCGTAGTCAGGTTTTGTGAACCTGAGCAGCTGTTGCAGGGAGGTTGACATAGAGGAAAAAAATGAAGGTACTAATGCCTTGCTTTCGATCTAGGTGCCTTGAGTGGCTCTTGAATAACCTGATGACTCACCAGAGCGTTGAACTCTTCAAAGAACTCAGGTATTCAGGCTTCACTTAACTTCCAGTGATGAAATACAGCTTCTTCCAAAGCATATACCTCACTACAAATGACTTTCGAAGCTGTTGATGGTTGCTCGTTACCTAATTTGCTTTCTTATTTTTGTCTGTCTCACTGAACTCTGATGTGGTTTTGTTTGGGGTTTTATTTCAGCATAAACCTCATGAAACAGCTAATTAGCTCTTCTAACCTGTTTGTAATGCAAGTGGAAATGGACGTGTNGTAGTCCTGGCATCAGATCCTCGACACTGATAAAACACTGAAAACGCTTCTACGTTGCTTTGTCTACGTGTTTTTACTGAGCAGACGTGGTCACTTTTTGTCCTTTCTTTTGTTTTGCTGTTGCTCAGTTAGGATAAGAAAGTATTTGAATGTAAGTGACTGCTTAATTTTAGCTGCAAAAGGTGATTTGCCCGTCCCTCGTAACTTTCTCTGATCAATAAATTAAAGCTCAGTCTCAACTATAAATAGAATCTGGAAAATACTGAAGAAAGTAAGTAGTAACCAGGTGCTCTCTTGCAGATTTTGAGGATGACGTTGCATTCCTGGAATCGGAACAGGGGAATGCGTTCCTGCCCGTGTTCACTCACTTGAGATTACAGTACATCATCAGTGACTTGGCATCAGCCAGAATTATCGAGAGGGATTCCCTGATACCCTCAGGTGAGTGAGCACTCAGCTGAGCAGTTCTGTGGGCCTTTCCCAGCCTGTCCTTCCCTGAGTAATTGGGAAGATCTGGGTACGTTTATTGCTTTTACTGCTCACGTGTTTATCTCCACCACCTGAATTGTGGCTGAGGATTCACCAGAAGTTGAATATTGCATTTACATTTGTAAAAGTCTTGAAAGACAGACACGTAGGTGTGTGAAGCATTTTGTTGACCAGTCAGTTTATCCAAATACTCTGTAATGGATACATTAGACATTATCAGGGTGTCAGTGACCCCAGAGATGCAAAAACCTTTTCCTTTTGTGCGAGCAAAACCTGCCGGCTCTTAACTTTTCTGCCATTAACTTTCTAAGAAAAGCTGGGTAGATGCCGATAGGATTTGGAATAACACCTGAAAAGGAAAACCAAAAGAACAAGGTGCTGCAAATTCTTCTCCCATCTTCCGAGACGAGTGTTATTTACTAGTAGATATTTCAGATGGCTGGGAGGAGGTAGGATATTGAAGTATTCTGCTCTTGTCCTTCTATTTGCATTCTGACTTGCATAAAATACATCCTGCTTCTAGTTGCTGGTGCTTTTTGAAGCCAGACAGTGAAATGCCATTTCACGTTATCATAGTTTCCTGCTATTAAAGTTACATTATGAAAAATCAAAAGCCCCGTTTTCATCCTACTGCTGAGCTCTGAGTCCACAAAGAGGCTTTGTTCTCTGCTTGGAAGCTGTGTAAACCTGGCTGCCGACAGATGAATACGACTGGAAATGAGTTATCAAGTTGAGCTCTTACTTGAAAATGTTTTCTGCTATCATTTGTATCTTTTTATCATGTGAAACACCCACCCCTCCTTCCTTTTCTGCTCTTTGGTTTTTTTCTATTCATTATTTTCATTTTTTTCCCTCCCCCGAGTTACTCGTGCTCCTTGTAACAGTGTTTGGACTTCTCACTCTCTACCTTTGAGTTTGGCTCCTGCTCTCCTTGCTCCGTATTTCACTCTGTTCAGTGTTCCCTCATCACCTTTGAATCTTAGTGTTGAATTTTGTATCATAACTCTGAGTTAAGGATTTTTTTCCTGGATCTCATGCACACAGCTTTGATTATTTTCTTTGATAGCTGTCCCTGGTGTAACTACCCATTCTTCTGTGTCTCTGTCTGTGTCTGTTTGTTAGATGTAATTGCCAGATGTCAATTCAAGCCACTTTTATTGAGCTCTTTATCACTCTTATTTGTACCTTCTTGAGATCTGCATCCTTCTCATCTGTCCATACTTAAAGCTTTGGGGATCTCTTTGAACTGTGGCCGTATCTAAATATTGGACCTGTCTTTAAGTTCCACTCCCACTTCCTCAAAATTAAAGGGTTGGGGGTTTTTTCATCTCATTGGCTTTTTCCTTCATTCTGCCATCGATGTCAACACAACGATGACCCAATGCCAAACCAGACTTGTCAGGATATATCTCTTTTGAAGCCTGATCAAACTGTTAGATGCTTTTAAAACGCTTCCCTTGCCACCGAGGTGATGGCGTGAGCGTCGCTTTACTCGCTTTGTCCTCCTTGTGCCGCTGTCTCCTGTCCCTGCAAGAAATCAGGGTTTAGTTGCTCTGTGTAACCGAGTGTCTGAAGACCCTCCTTCAAAGAATGAGGCTGCGTGAAGCTGAATTACAACCCCCTGTGATAGGGGGTCCCTATGGATGGGTCCTTCCTTGCTAGAAATCTGCCGGCATCGTGAGTGAAAGCGGACAGTCACTACCACATAAACACCCCAGCTTTCCCTGCTCCCGGCTCTGCTTTCAGTGACCTTCATAGATGGAGGAGAGACTGTCTTCTGTGCTAGTTCTGACCAGGTTAAATACGTGGACGACTCCTGTGCTCGGGTTGTCTCTTTAGTGGTGTTTTTTGAACAGCAGGTGGAGACAGTGCGTTAGAGAACTGAGGAGCCGTGCGGGTGATGCCCGGTAGATGGGGCAGGTTCTGACCTTGAGCGAGTGATAACGCTTTGTATTGTGCATAAAAATCCAGGAAGAACAGATCTGATCTTTGATATGATATTTTGTACACTTAAGTCATGTAGAAAGTAAATAGATTTACAGCTTCTAATCAGAGCATAAAGGCATCTTTGGAATAAAAGATAAGATAACTTCGGGTGAATGGCCCTCCAGATCCTGAACTGAATGATGACACAGGAGAACTGTGGATTATTTCCTTGAGAGTGGCTTTGTCAGCAGGTGAATCAGATGGTGCAAACCAGGAATTTCTCCGTGTCTTAACGTCGCTGCTGTTGTCACTGACCAGAACTGATGGGCAGCTTTTTTTTCATGCTCTTAAGTGATAGATTTTGTGTCTCTACTCAAACCCAGAAGGCTGCTATCAACGCACGCCAGACGAAAAATGGTTTTTAAACCATTACAAGATGAATTGCAACTTTGAGGCCGATTTGCTTCTGCTTATTAAACAAGACTGTGTAATTGAAGGTGCTGGAGAGCAGCACGTTTGCTCTCCTAGAGTTAAATAGTCTGTAAGTCGTGACAAATGCTGAAATAGGCTTTGTTGCTTTGTAACCACACGGTGCAAAAGGCCGTGAATTGACAATTTCTGAGCGTGTGGTTAGTGCAGGAAGAGTATCTAGTGTTCATCCTCTACCGCTGATTATTAATTAAAAAAGAAATCAAAAGCTTGAATTCCAAGAGAACTAGGAGAGAGGGGAGGGAAGAGGAGCGCAATGTGAACATCTGTGCGTGTCTAATGAAATGCTCTTGGAGTTCAGTACTTGATAGCCCTGCTGATAGCAGTTTGTAGCCAAAAGCTGTGTTAAGATGAGGAATATCTGCTCATCATTTACAAGAAGGCTTCAATAAATACTGATGGTGCACTTTGGGACAGTTACTGGCTGCCAGCATCCAGCGTTTGGGGTGAGAGCGTCATACCTGCGAGAGTCTATAGATGTGGAGATGGCTGGGTAGTTTGTATTGCAGTGTGAGCCTTCTAGATTGTTCTAGATGAAGTTGTTCTCAGAGAGGTAAAGAAGGGAATCCTGTTGAATAGCTGAAAGAAATGGTGTAATCATTTCTTTTTTTAATACCCTGTACGTGCATAGGACCTGCAGGAGGAAACTGAAATACTGTACTAGGAGCTCACAAGGGACAGCCTGTTCTTGTTTGCCTAGAAAAGATATTGAAAGAGAGAAGTACACAAGGCCTGTCTGGAATCGAAGGATTTGTTGATAAACTACAGTTGGAATATGGCATATGAAATAGATATGAACATATACAAAAAGAGAGGAGATGCTTTAGCTTTTGGCTTTATTTATTTATTTTCCTTCAAGCACATCCATTCACTGTTCCTTACTTGTGTTGTTTTCCCTCTAATCATTTTTACACTTTCTCTTGTACTTCGGTTAATTCCCACTTTGGTCCTGTCACAGCCTGAATCCTAACTCCAGAGTTATCAGGGCAAGGACTGGCTTTAATTTTCACATCTGGGATTTTGAAGGCAATCTCAGCAGTGTGCTCTCGCTTCTCTCTTCTGTCCTCTTCACCAAGTACCTGTTTTGGTTTTGTGGTCGCAGTGGTTCTCACTGTTCCTGTTACCCCAGCCCATTCCTCCCCAGAGCTCGTTCTCGTACGTGACCTTGTGTGCTTGCCCCTGGTCGTTAGAACTCACATGCTGTGCTTTTGGGTGCCTCTGACCCCGTTTGTGTAACTGGCTGACAAGCTATTGGGTTTTGTTCTGTTTTGTCTCTTGGTTGCAACTGCTAAATTAATGCAGCCGATAAAATCTTTATGGTGTTCTCAGAGGAAGACGTGATTTATGTTTATTCCTGGCAGAGGACAATTTCTGTTTGTTTTTACCACAGCTGTGATAAGTCACCGTTCCCTTTATCCTTCGATTTTGTTTTCTTCTCATTTCACTTGTGCAGAATTCCACTGGGGGGGGGGCAGAAAACAGCATCTTCTCCCAGGAGCTTGTTAACAAGCTCCGTGACTTACCAGAGCACTGCGTGCTGAGAAAATGCCTCGAATTGCATCACTCCTGGCAGTCATCAATGCCCCATCAGCTGGATGTAGCCCTGAGTTCCTTAGTGTTAGTTGGGTTTTGGCTGTACCGCTGCTTCTGGAGATGAGTCACGCGAGCGCGTTCTCAGGCCGTGGGTTTGCTTAGACCGTCCAGTTAATAAGTGTAACCTTATTATTTCAATGTATTTTATTTGTGCATTTCAAATGTTGATGACCATCCCCGTTCCCAGCTGCAGAGACACCACCAAGCTTATTTATTTTTTTTTAATTTTAGAATGGCTGTCCTCTGTTTACAAACAGCAGTGGTTTGCCATGCTCAGAGCAGAACAAGACAATGATATTGGGTAGGTATATCACAGGCTTTCCTTTATATCTTTCTTAAATTAGAAACCTTCCTCTCATATCAATTCTGACATGATTAACTTTTGAAGTTTACATTAAGAAGAGTGGGAGGGGGAAGTGCACTCCAGGGCTCTTAAGTTCTGTTGCTCTCCGTGGAGCTGTCTCTGCCCTTGGGCTGGCCCATCTCCTGTCCTTTAAACAGCAGAACTCTAGAAAACTTGTCTGACGTGACCAGAGGGAAATGCTGGGGAGGGATGTTCTGTATTTTCTTTTATGTTGGTTAACGCTTCTCACCGCTACTTTGCCTTGCTGCATGTGTTGAGGCTGTGAAGGAGTAATTTACTCGCCTTCCATTTTAAGGACGACTTTAGGAAGAGTACAGCAGACGGAGAAGAAGCCTTTTGTGCCCTGCTTCCTCCTCCCTGAGCTAGGTGGGCAAGAGGCGGTGCTGGGATGGGACTCACTGTCTGGGTGTAGCAGGCAGTTTGTCTTTCTCTGTTGACACAGGGATAACTCCACGCTAACCTTTGTCCTGCCTCTCCTGTCCTAGCCTCCCAGACAGCGAGCGAGGGCCCAGCTCCCAGCACCCTGCAGGGCTTGGCATCCTGGGACCTGTTCACCTCATTCCCTTCGAATTTCACAGCTTTTCCCCCGCTTGGTGTTTGTGTTCGATCGCTCTCTCTGCTGCCAGCACCTCCAGCTTTTCCCAGGCACTGAGCGCACCCTTCTCCACTGCTGAGCCCCTGTGCTCTCCGTCATCCTCCTGTCTTAGATCCTGCTTTTCTCCTTCCCAGAGCGCGCGCTGTGCTGCGTTGGCATCGTGTTGTCATGGGATTTCCTCAATGGCAGCTGCCGTGTTTCGGTGTCCTTGCAGAGCTCTGCATGTGGCTGTCCTGTGTGCAACATCCTGACCAGTGTCTGTAACATGGAGCTGGGTTTCTTGAGCCTGTGCCTAACCAGGGTTGCTGGTCGTGGTGGCTTTGTTACATATATACCTGTGATCACAAACTGTTTCCCTTCCTCCTACTTGCCTTTTGCATTGAGTCAGCTCCCTTAATCTATTTGTAAATACTGAGACTATGGCAAAACATGACTGGGGGAGTTGTTCTTACCATGGTTCTTGGTGTGAAGAATAGACATCAGGCCAGGAAGCGGCAAATTGGTTGTTACCTTTCAAAAAACCAATAAAGGCCCTTCGTTGTGTTCTTCCATTAGTTCCGTTAGCCCAGCGTTTGCTGGTGGGAAGATGAGGGTGGTCGATGGCAGTGGTAGGCTGCACTCATTAATTGCAATCTGAAAAGCACTGAGAACTGCTGTCCTGATCTGAACCGAAGCCGTGGGGCAGCGTTCAGCAGGTGGTACAAATCTCCTGCCTTGCCCTAGAGTGACGAGTGAGGGTTCTCTTGGTGTACGAGTAGTTCAGGATTTTCCAGCTGGAGGCTTTGGCTGGATCATTCCTGAACAACCAACCACCAATAGACCTGTTCCTAACTAGGTGCAGTTCTCTGTGGAGCAGCCCCCGTGGCAGTGGCTTCCATGGCTTAGTGTTGTATTATGTAGGAAGTATTTCCTTAATTACTTCCTTTTGATGTTACCATGTTAAAAAATCCCCCAAACTCTGACTTTGGTCTTCAGAATAGTCTGAATTTTTCAGAAGTGGTTAGGAAGCCGATAGCAGCACTTCGCAGGGTACCTGGTTGCGGCTCTCATCACTTCAGCTCCTCAAGGTTCATGTTGGGTGGTCACAGCTTGTTCCTGATACTATCATTTTCTTGGCATGACTTTTCTTGTAACGCTGTTGTTGATGAGTCTGCCGGTGGATGCTGGTGGATTGTGCGTTACCTTGTAGCTCTATGGGAACCGCAGTTCCTGTGAAAGTAGTCACATAGCCCTCAGAATTCAGACACAAGATAAGACCCTGTGTTGGCTGATATTTGCTGCCTTTTGGTAGCTCACCATAATACAGTGAGTGTTTGAATTGTCAGCCATCAGATATACGAGCTTCTGCAAAAACCAGCTCACACAAAACTGTCGGGAAGGTGATGGGGATGATACTGCCTTCAAAATGAGCAACTTTCCTGTTCAGCTACAGTGCTGATGATTTCAGTGACTCTTGGCACAAGCACAGTATTTTTCCATGTTTTTCTTGCTTGTCGAGTTTTCTCTTTTGCAGTATAGGATTTTTTTTTTACTGAAGATCACAAGCAGAGGAAGTTTTATGTACCAGCAGAAATCTGTTTGCCCAACTCTCTTACTCTGGCTTTCATCACCAAGGTCTTTCATTAATGGCAATGGTAAGAAGTGGGCCAAATTAAATGTTTCTTCTCAGTAAGTTTGCAGGCAACACCAACTTAGGTGAGAGTTACTGATCTGCTGGAGGGTTGGAGGCTCTACAGAGAGACCTGATCAGGCTGGATTGATGAGCCAAGGTCAGCGGGATGAGGGTCAGCAAGGCCAAGGGCCAGATCATGCCCTTGGGTCACACCAACCCCTGCAACGCTCCAGGCTGAGGCAGAGTGGCTGGAAAGTGCCTGGTGGGAAATGATGACAGGGCTGGAGCTGAGGCAGCGAGTGCCCAGGGGGGCAANCCTATAACTCTCCATATTTCTTTAGCATCTGACTTTATTAGTTTACAGACTTACTGGCTCGAGATGGCATCCAGGTTACTGTGTGTTTAACAGTCAATAATGAGCTAATTGCCCTTGAACATCATGTTCTCTGGAGTCGTAGGGGAGGGAGTTGGGTGGTGTGTGTGAAGTACTTCCCCGTGGTTATGTGCAGCTCAGTTGTGAGGTCGTTAACCCGCAGCGCACAATCTCTGAGGAGACAAATGTTATTTGGAGTCCTGAGATCACTCCCCTGGCTTCTGCTGGCAGGCTGGAGTGCCCCCCTGGTTCCCAACTCCTGTCTCTCAGAAGGGAAGAGCTGCAACGGTCCCTTTGTGTCAAGTAAATATTTTGGACATCGATCAACCTGCAGCTGAAAGAAAAGAATTAAGGCTTTATAAGACCATCCTCTGTCCAGCTCTGCTGCCCTTCCTCTCACCCTTGCCGCCTGGATCAATCTCTTCACACATTTTTTTCCACAGAGATAAGGACGCAGACTTAGTGAGTTGCTCAACATGTGAAGGCCGACTCCGGGGAGCTGCAGTCAGGCTCTATTTCCATCTCCTGCCTGGTGCAGAGGGCAATTGCACCTGCTTCTTCTGCCACAGCCGGCATGGAAATGAGCCTGCTTTGAAACATGGGATGTGGTTTGTTCTTCTCATAACTATTTAGAGAGGAGAAAATAATGTTCCTCTCCTTCTTGACGCAGTTTGCATTGAAGAGGACTCAACATTTTCTTCACTCCTCAGAATCGGAGAATTTTTTAGTGTAATCCTGAGGTTTGACTTTGAATTGTAGCTGCTCAAAGGTTACATGTTGGGCTAAAGTGGATCGCTTCTTTTATTTTCTTAATTAAACATTTTTTTTTGTGGCAGATACAGGACAGATCTTTCGAGTCCATGCCTGGAATCCTTTCTACTCTGTTTCTTTGGCAGCATTTAAGAACAAAACAGAATAACCCGACTGTTTGCTGAGCGTGTGGTAGGGCAGCGTAAGCAGCTGAAGCTGGAAGTTTTGCATCTTTGAGGCTGCTCGAGGAGCTGAATCACGCTGATGTCTGTCTGAGCATCATGCGCTGATGTTTGTGAAATTTGTCACTAATTAAACAGAAATAAATCTTTTATCGCCACGGCTGAATTTAGGTCAACTCCGTAACCAGTTCAGCTTGAAGAAGTGGAAAAAGCACGCGGGCGGTTCTGGAATGAATTTGCTTAGCGTGATTAGCTTCTCCGCTTAACTTATTCACAAAACACTTCATCTTCCAGGATTGGTTTTGACGGAACCAGGGGGTGAAAAGACCACAGGCTGAGTTTGTTGGTAAAAGCCGTAGCCGCGAGTTGGGGTGCTGTCTGTACGGTAGGAGGGGAACTGATGCTGCAGTTCTTCTCCCTTCAATAGCTTAAAGTGTATTGTTTGACATTGCAGGTTTGTAGTTTCCCTTGCGGGGGGTGGGTTGCCTCTCCGTGTGATTTATAACATGCCCTGGAAGCGTTTGTCCTCAGTGTAACTCAAAGACTTTCTGGCAGTGGTTGCTTATTTGGTTAATGAGGTAATCGTGTCTAAAGCGGAGAGAGTAACGTACCTCTGGAAAACTGGGGCTGATTTTACTTCTGCTGGCTCTGCAAGATCGCTCCACGTGTTGAAGCGCCGGTGGAAACTGTTGGGTGAAACAAGTTCACCGTGGTATAGGATGACAGAGCCAAGAGGCTTGTGGCACTTCACGATCACTGTGGGTAACCTTTTTATAGACAAGTTGCATAACCAGCTGCTGGAGAAACCTTCAGAGCGCCTCTGTGGGCATGTCTTCACTGCGCCACTGTTCTGCAGCTGCTGCTGGGCAGTAGTGCTCGTTTCTGTCCGTGCCTAATGAGTCAGATTACTGCACTTAAAAAGGACTTTGGGGCTTTTTTTTTAGGAGGAGAGTGTGTTTCGTTGCAACAGCTGCTGTTTTCTCATCTGTGAAAGTCCAGCCTGAGTTGTTGCAACCTGGTTGATATTGCAGTTTTATGGAGTAGTTGGATGTTCATGGGACAATTTGAGTTGGAAGGGGTCCTGGGAGATCAGCTGCTCTAACCTCTGCTCAAAGAAGGGTCAGCGGTGTGCTCAGACCGGTTTACTCAAGCCTGTTCATCTTTTCCCCGTGTTAAAATACCACGTAAAGCTCTTTAACCATCCTTAAAGATACACTTGTTTTTTTTTTCCGTAGGCCTCAAGAAATAAATAAAGAGGAACTGGAAGGAAACAGCATGAGGTGTGGTCGAAAACTTGCAAAGGATGGTGATGTAAGTACAGCACGTGGCTGAGGCCGTGCGTCGCTGACATGTCTGAGACATGTTCAGTATTTTCAAAACACGTAGGTCTTAATTTGTCAAACTGCATCAAAAAGATGGAATGGAGATGGTAGGTGAAAGAAATTATTTTGCTCTCCTGAGGAGGATGAAAACACTGCCGCCTTGGCGGTGAATAAGGAATTAGTGGCTTAATTGTGCCCTTGCACTGGAAGCAAGCCCGTGTTTGGAAAAACTTTCCGTTTGTGGACGGGAGGAACACGGCCACGACTTGTCATTTGAGACTTGTTAAATACCTGCTGTTAAAATACAGCTCTGGTAACTTTCTAAGTGGAGAAGGAAGATAGTGTGATAGTCGCAGCCAGAACCCCTCCGTGTTCTGTGTACTTACGTGTGTCTTTGGGTCTTGGGGGGGGAAAAAAAAGCAGGAAACGTGAATTTTTTTTCCTGCTGAAATGAAATTGCTTGATCTAAGGAAGTTGTTCTCCAAGGAGAGCTTTAAGCATGGCTGGGACCAGTCAAGTTGCGAGCAGAGCACCAGTTACCAGAATGCAGAGATATTTTAGACCCGCTTGTGATAAATGTATTTTGATTTTGGTATGTTTGGAAGCAGCTGATGCTAAACTTGTCTCGTGTTGTCGCCTGTCTGCAAGGGTTGACCGCTAAGGTGGCTGCATGAGACAAGTGGTGAGAAAAAAGGAAATTGCCTCAAGTTGTACCAGGGGAGGTTTAGGTTGGACATGAGGAAAAACTTCATTGAAACGGTTGTTGAGAAGTGGAACAGGCTGCCCAGGGAGGTGGTGGAGTTCCCCATCCCTGGAGGGATTTAAAAGCCATGTACATGAGGCGCTGAGGAACACGGTTTAGTGGTGGGATTGGTGGTGTTTGCTTAATGGTTGGACTTAATCTTGAAGGCCTTTTCCAACCAAAATGATTCTATGATTCCATTAATACAGGGGCTGGCCACTAAGGTGAGTGGTTGGCTACCAAGGTGTCTTATGTTTCATGCAGGTGTGGGCAGGGATCCCTGGGGTTGTTTAGCCTGGAGAAGAGGAGGCTCAGGGGGGACCTTCTCACTCTTTACAACTCCCTGAAGGGAAGGTGTAGACAGGAGGGGGATGGGCTCTTCTCTCAGGCGATTTGTGCCAGGATGAGAGGGCACAGCCTGAAGCTGCACCAGGGGAGGGTTAGTTTGGATGTTGGGAAACTCTTCCTCACAGCAAGGGGGATAAAACCCTGGAATGGGCTGCCCAGGGAGGTGGTGGAATCACTGTCCCCAGAGGGGTTTAAGGCCAGACTGGATGCCACACTTAGTGGCAGGGTTTAGCTGAGTGGTGGTGGTAGGTCATAGGCTGGACTCGATGATCCGAGAGGTCTTTTCCAGCCTTAAATATTCTATGATTCTATGATTCTAATCCACTGCACATCTCTAGCTGAGAATTCCATTCCCCAGTTTGATTTGTTGGAGAAGTGGCACTTTAACTGTTCGTGTTTGGTTTTTTTTCACTCCTTTTCTCCAGTACTGCTGGCGCTGGACTGGATTCAACTTCGGCTTCGACCTCCTTGTTACTTACACAAATCGTTACATCATTTTCAAACGGAACACGCTGAACCAGCCGTGCAGCGGGTCGGTCAGCCTGCAGCCTCGGAGGAACATCGCCTTCAGGTAAACTGCGCCCGAGCCGGCAGCCCCTGGGGCGTGTGCTGCAATGTCTTGCCCTAACCACGTCCTCGGGATGTGCTCGTGTTCGGCTTTGGTGCCACCGAGTTAGTTTCGTTTGAAAATGTTACTCTGCTTCCTTGGGAGAGAAAGTTTGTGCTGGAAAAACTGAAGTTACGGGAGACTTAAGTCATGTAGTTGTCGCTCTATCCCTAGGTTACGTCTCGCCTCTTTTGACAGCAGTGGGAAAATTATTTGCAGCAGAACAACAGGATATCAGATCCTCACCCTTGAGAAGGACCAGGTAGGTTGGTGGATTTTGGAGCTGTTGAACTTGTATTGTGGAGTCCGAGGCATGACAAAAATGCTGAGAGGTCAACGATGCTTTTGAAGAGGAGTCGTTCTGCTTGTTGTCGTGCTTATGTGGAATTTCAAGCGTTCCTTTTACAGGTAGGGGAAGATTGCGCTGATTTGTGAAGTGCAATTAGAGTCGGGCAGCCTGGATGGGGATGTCGTTAGCGCTGATAACAGTGAAATGGGTTCCCACTATCAGCGCCATGTTCGCTTGCCAGACTCCCAGCACTGCCCAGAACAAAACCTTCATCAGACTCCTGCTTATTTAGAGGCAAACCTGGAGTTTGTTTGAAGATTCTCTTGTATCATAAGCTGAAGAGTTAGAAGAATGTCTGCACATTGTTCAGGGGTGGGATTTATTACTCTGTTAAAAGAAATAAATCAAAGCCTCAGAGAGGAGTGATTTTCTTAAGAGAACGTGCCCATTGCCACCCATCTGTGACAGCAGAATTCAGTAAGGAATGTGAGAGACTTGACCACTGAGTTTCTTAAATCCTGCTCAGCAGCGATACGTGGGTGGTGAGCGCACAGAAGACTTGCTCAGAAATGCCGTCCTTGCTGTAGAGCTTTTGCTACCCCAAACCCAGTTCCTAGAGTAAAACCAAAAATTCCTACCAACAAACTTAATTTGCTGTAAAGTGCAAACTGCTGAGGATTGCCCAGCTGGTTAAATCCAGTTTCAGGGTCTCCCTTTCTCTCCAGCATGCTTGAAGGTACAGCTTGCTCAGCTGGCTCTTGCGGTTCTGTTGTCTTTGACGCAGAAGGGTTGGCAGCACGGGGACAAAGGGTGAGAAGCGTTTGGAGATCAGTGTTCACACTCTGAAACATCTGCTTAAGGTGAATTACTACCTTGGGGCTTTTTTTGAAGATCTTCTGCTTTTTAATATGTAGTACTAACAATGTGCAGACTGACTGCCAGCGTCACCGGGCTGCGCTTGCGCCGCGTGTCCCTCTGACGGCGGCATCCCGTTTGCGTCCCAGGAGCAGGTGGTCATGAACCTGGACAGCAGACTCCTGATCTTCCCACTCTACATCTGCTGTAACTTCTTGTACACATCACCAGAGAAGAAAGTTGAGGGCGAGGCGCTGCCGGATCATCCGGACACCTGAGACCTGGAATGTAGCAACACCTCTCTCGCTCCGTATCCCGCTTCAACGCCCGGCTGACGCACAAAGCTTCGACAGCAGCAAAGGCCTTACACTGTAGCAAATATATATGGCCTTAGTATATACTCCTATGCATATCTGAAGAGAAGATCAGAAATTCCATAGGCCAAACCCAGTTAGCCCATCGCTCTCGTTCTTTCTGTTCTGCATCTTCAGACTGTGGCCATTCCGTCTTCGAGAATTTCATTTTTTTTATGGGCGAAAACTGAGCCAAACTGGGAATAGGGAACTGGTGTGAGCGACACCTTACGAATGGCAGATTCTGAGCACACGTCGTAGGACGGGTGGGTTTTGTTTATGTGGGGTTCGTTCGGGATTTTTTTAATGTCTGTAAATACCAGATTTATGTCCTGTTCTTTTTGTGGCCCTTCTCTAGTAGGGCCAAACCCATCTGTGTAAATGTTGCCTGTCAGCTTTTGTTAGTTATTAACTGTAGAGACGCTCAAACCTGCTTGGTTTGAAGCCTTTCTTGCATCTCATACACGTTTCTTTCTTGTTCTTGGCCTTTTTTTTAACGTTGCAGCAAAGCTAGAAGAGGGTTTTTAGCACGTGCGTTTGCTGATAAGGACGCTCGTAAGTGAATTCTGGGGGGGTTTTTTTTCCCCCCATGTTCTGAAAATACTCTTAACGTGCTCAGCACCACTCGAGCCTGTTCCAGAGCAGCAGCTTTTGGCTAGGATTCTCCTGAGCGCTTCCTGTACTCGCACAAACCAAATACCAGGTTTTAAAACAGCGTTCGTTTCTGTGACTTGTTTTAAGCGTTACTTTGGGAACACATCCCGGTTTAGCTCAGGAACTTGTGACCTTTGAGTGCCTTTTTGAGTTGTACTGTGTTCACACAAACTTCCCATCAGTTCAGCAAGGTCACAGGATCCAAAGGAGGAGCTGGGAACAAGGAATTCCTTTTCGGTTGGCTTGAGGAGCGAGTCGAGCGTCTTGAGATCCACCGTGTTCGTCCTTCCTGTTGGGTTTTTATGTTCGTCCGTTGCAATTTTGAATTCTTACAGCAGGATTTTGGGATTCCAAGTGGGATTTTTTGCCTCTTTAGTAGCCTATTTTTTTAATGTTGTCAGAAAAGTATAAAACCATTTGTACTTTATAACAAGGATAAAAATGTGTTCGGCAAGATGGCAACTGGTCAATAAATGATTTCCAGTGGAATACTCACCGGTCTCTCTTCTTTTCTGCCAGCAGCAGCTTTTTCTACTGGATTCAGCCCATGGAGGCACCTCTGTGTGTCCCTGATTGTGTCAAACCTCTTTGGAAGCAGGAGGCAGGAATGTTTGAGGTGCTCATCTGTTGCAGGATCCAGCTTGGTATTTGGGTGCTTTAAATAAGCACTTCCTCTGTTTTTAACTGGAAGCACCAAGACTTGAAGCATGTCACTGATGCCGTGAAAAGAAACGCGGGCTGTTTGTCAGTGGCAGGAGAGAACAGGGAGATCTAACCCCGGATTTTATGTTGTGCCAGGGTTGAAATCTAAGCTGGGGTCGGGGTGGGGGAAAGGGGTTGAGCTGCCCCAGGGTTCCTGCTTTGTCCTGAAAACTCTGCACCTCCCATTTTGTTCCAGATCTTGCCCTGTCCTTGCACCCTGCTGGTCCCAGGGTTGCCCCCACTGCCCTGCTCACCCTGGAGGAGCTGCTGTGGTGGGCACAGGCAGCCCTGACCCACCCCCCCCACTCATCTGTCCTCACTGCAGGGGACCCACCGTGGGACGGGGAGGTGGGCTCTGCACTAAGAGCTGACGGCAGACTCAAACTGGGGGGGGTTTCCAGATTTTACTGACTCCTTCCCTTGATCTCTGGGTGTCCTGGTCCTGCCTGTCCCCTCCCTCACCCTCCTGTTTCTGGAGGGACTGTCAGAGCAAAGCAATCCCTTTCCAGCTTTGGTCCTTTCTCCCAGCGGGCAGGGTGGGGGATTTGGGAGAGGGCAGTGCCGCAGGTGCCCTAAGGGGCTTGCTGAGGAGTGAGAGAAGCACAGAAACCCAAACACAGCACAACTTCCCCCAGAAAATGGGTGGTTGCTTTGTTTTGTTTTTTTTTTTCTCTCTTTTTATTTGTCACTGACTAGGAGCAGCAATCGTGGCAAAGGGGAGCTGAGGAGTACAACACCACACTCGGGGAAAACGGTATGAAAAGTACAAAAATAAGGAAGCCTATATATCATATCATATATCATTGCAGTCAATCTCTAAAAATAAATATTGTAAACACGAAATAACAACATCAGGTGAAGCTACAGTCACTCGTATCTGCTAGCAGCCGGACAGTCTTTGGCTTTATCAAACGCTCCCTGCCCCACGCGGAGCCAGTGCCCCCAGGAAGATGCATTTTCTTTGCTTCAGGCCAGAGACTCCAGACCCATCAGGGGTGTCACAAGGTAAATTATTTGTTTCTTTCATACTCCCAAATTACCCCAGGACCAGGAATCACCTCTTTTGCCTTCAGTGACCACTTTTCTACCAGAGTGAGCAAAACGATCTGTGAAAAAAGGTATTTTCCTCTGCTGGGAGGGGAGGGGGTTGTGGTGCAGTGGGGGAACCAAGGCTCCCCCCCACTCCGGTTGATTTTGTTGGTCTCCTCCCTCTCCCCTTTTTAGAGCCCCAATTTCCCCCAATTTTTTTCCCCCCTGCCCTTTGTTACACCCATCCATGTGCACTGGACCTTTTCACCCTCTTATCTCTGTCTGATAACCTGGGCACGTTCAATTGCTTGATAAGAGACAGGGAGTCGGCGCAGGTCAAACTGTCCCGGAGCTGCTCCCAGGCCAGAGATCAGCGCATCTCGGGTGCTCCTCATCCCACCTGAGTGACCAAATATGATCCTTCTCCCTACGCAGCCTTTGACTGAGAGGGGAAGAGGCAAATTCCTCTCGCGAAGGCTCCATTTATTACTCGTGTGTTTCTGTGTTTATTTTTTTTTCACGAAAAAAGGCAGCAACCAAATCCTGTCCAAAGTACCAAGAAGGAGCAAAGTGCCAGGAAGGAAAGGTCCGTGTCTCAGCGTAGCAGCTGATGCAGTGAAAGACTCTGTTCTCTTGCTGCCTGCGTGGCCAGAGCATGTGCCAGCAGCACACGGGCAGCGCAAAGAAAATGCATCCTAAAGGGAACAACCAAGCGGAACAAAAGCCATCCTACATCCACAAAGCAGCTTCTTACTGGAAGGAAGGGACAGACCGGGTGAGCCAACACTGCTCAGTCTGTCCACCTCTCCCTACATAGAATAATTTTCTCTTCCCTTCATATCACTAGTTAAGATTTAATCTTCCCTTCTTCATTTTAAACACATTCACGTAACATCCCACGGCAACGTTTTGGTGTGAGGTTGCAGCCCCACCAAAGTTACAAGCCGAGTGGACAGCAACACCTCTGCTGCTCAGCCCCTCGGAGACAAACAGGAGCACGAACCCCTCAAAGCGTAACGAAAAACCCTCTCCTAGAGCCACGGCCAAATCTGGGGTCACAGGTTAACGCGGGCGTCTCAAACGCTTCAAGTAATTGCTTTTTAACTGGGAACCTTTCACACCCTGCTTTGCCTGGAGTTTAAACGAAGAGGAAGCAAAATCTCATGGATATCCGGGTGGGTACCCAGCCAAAACCCCTCCCTGACCTCACGGAAAGCTTAGACCCGTATCCTCCAGCTTCAGCGCGTGGCTCCTTTGCTTCGTCAGCCCCGCGGAGGTGCTGCTGCCGCTACCCCCAGCCCAGACGCTGTGGGACAGCCCAAAAGCAGCTGTAGCTCCAGGTGACTCGCGCCGGTTTTCTCTGCTCCAGGTGAGAAGGCGCTCGCCCGTTCCCACGGCGAGCTCAGGGCTCGCCCTTCCCGCCGCCAGAAAGCTGCAGCCTGCGGAGCGAGGCCACCCCGTCTCCACCCGCCCTCGCTAACCAGGTACCGAACTACCCACGTTTTCTTCTCGCCCCGTTCATCACCTGCTCCAACCATTTGCTGAACCAGAGCCCGAACCAGCTACGCAAGCAGGGCTGCCCCTCGCTCCCCAACTTCCCCCTCTGCCCTCGAAACTACAGCTGTGTAAAAGGACTCATCGCTACCCGATGAAAACGCTACGTGTGTCCAAAAGGCTACGGCTGGGTATGAGCTCCAAAATACAGCCCCTAACACCCCCCTCTGCACCGTGCAGTGGGTGAAACCATTTCTGCTGCGATTATTTCAGCAGGCAAAAGGCTGGTCTGCGGAGAAAAGAATCACACACGACTGCTCGGTACCGACTTCGAGGATTTCTCTATTGGCTTCCAAAGATTTATTGAACGTCTTCTAAAACTTCCGCTAAAAACTTGGGTTTCTTAAGAGCATTTCTATACACAGTCAGATTTTTAGTTGTTATTATTGGCTTGAGGCTTATTTTTTTTTAAAAAAAAAAAAAGAAAAGAAGTATATATATATATATATATAAGCATTTCAAATGCCCAAAGAGGAATTTCGCTTTTCAATTGTGCTGCTGAACTTGACCCCCAGCGTCGAAGAGATGCTTTTGGTAATGGGGTTACCCCAAGCGGTATAAAAATATACATAAAAATAGACAAAAACTCTGTCCTCCAAACTGAAGGTCTGTTCACGGGAATTAGTAATTATGCTTTTTTTTTTTTTTTTTGCTTTTTTTTTTGTTTTTTTTTTGGTACATCCCTGGAATTTCATTATCTGCTGCTAAATATTTACAGAAACGCACCCGCCCCCTGCCTGTCTGCCTCTGCTCACCCGGGCAGAGAACTGCAGCGTCTAGTGGACTCTTCTGTCGGCAAAAATTCGTCACCACCTTTCACTGGGGCACGCAAAGGGCCGCTCCGGGCACGCAAAGGGACACTCTGGGCACACAAAGGGACACTCTGGGCACGCAAAGGGATGCTCTGGGCACACAAAGGGACACTCCGGGCACGCAAAGGGACACTCCGGGCACGCAAAGTGTTGCTCCGGGCACACAAAGCATCGCTCTGGGCACGCAAAGGGTCTCTCTGGGTACACAAAGGGATGCTCTGGGCACGCAAAGGGACGCTCTGGGCACGCAAAGGGGCACTCTGGGCACGCAAAGTGTCGCTCCGGGCACGCAAAGGGTCTCTCTGGGTACACAAAGGGTCGCTCTGGGCACACGCCTCCCTGGGAACATGCACTCACTGGCAGCCCCGAGGATGCAGAAGGGAAAGGAGGTGACGCCAATTTTTGCCGCTACCTTCCCCAGAGGAGCGGAGGTCAGAGGAGCGGACCACCCCCTGCCCGGTGCCTGGCGGCGAGCCTGTGCCTCTGGCAATGCTGGAGCAGCCGTGGCCGGCGCTTGTTGGGCTGGGACAGCCCATGGGCTCGGGACGCGGCGCCCTGCAGAGCCCGGGGCTACTCCCCCAGGCGCTGCGAGGGAGCGATGGGACCTTCCAGAGCGCAGGGGGACAAAATAAAACCTCTCCTTAGGTTCAAAGCAGCCTAATCCCGAAAGCTTCGCTGCGGGGCCCCCGCCGCTCCCCACACATCGCATCCCCGCCTTGCTGCTCTCCCTTCGAGAAATTCCGTACGGCCAAACCTCTTATACAACCGTTGCCAGGAGTTTGGGTCTCTTTTCTCCAGTCTACCCCAAGAAAATTTTAACTTAAAAAAAAAAAAATAACACGAGAAAAAAAAAATAACAAAGAAAATAAGTACTCTGTACCGTTCTTAAATGACATTAAAAGCTGAAATCAAAACTAAGCAATATAACCCCCCCCACCCCCTGCCCCGAGACTATGTACATTAAAAGACATCCGATCTCTTGAAACATAAATATACAGCGTATAAATCCAGGTGTCACCTACAAGGCTGAAGACGCAGAACTAGTTCACAGACAAAAAGCAAACCGGACTCACCGCGCCGAGCGGAGACACGCGGCCGGCGGGAGGTGGGAGTTTTGCAGGGAAGAGCCCGACCCGCCGTGCTGGCGGCTCCTCGTGTCCGGGGTGCTAGTGGTTTCCAGGGGTGTAACACAACCGCACGTACACGCCACAGTCCTACGCTCTACTGAGGGTGCGGGTGAGAGGTTGGGAAATGGGATTAGAACCCTGAGTCCCCAATTATTTCCAGGCACGTGCTCTGCTGGAGCCGTTAAAGGGGCGCCTCTAACTGGGATCCAGCAGGTTCTTTAATATTGCTTCACCGCCAAAGAGATACTCGGTATCTCTCCGTGCAGACTCGGAACACTCCGGCTGAAGTTCTGCACCCTGTGCTTTAAGAGTTACCATGACTTTCATGGAAATAATACAGCCTTGATCAGGGTAAAAGACTAGTGGAGGTCTTTAGCCCAATCTTAAAAGAGGTTTGCTTTCTACAGCACGGACACGCCACGACTCCGACATACATAAATAGGTACCGGTTACTGTAAAGTGACGATGCAAGTGTCTTAATTACTCTAGCGTTATCCTCTCTGCCGTTAGGGGAGCGGGGAGGAGGGGAGGTGTGGGGAGGAGAGCTGGTGCTTGCCGGAGGCTGCGAGCGGACCAGGTCCAGCTCGAACTGGAAATGCCGGTAGACAGCCAAAAGACACTTTTAGCTTTAACTCGATACGCGGTTTTATGGCATGCGAGAAAACTCCCAAGACAGCTCTTTACACAAAGCACACAGCACCTCCAGCCCCACCGGCGGGGGCATCTCCAGAGAACAAGTAAAGCTAAGAGTCTGCTTGCGGGGGGAGTGTACGGAGGGAGTGGGGAGGGAGGGAGCGGGTGGGGAAACGTCCTGCTTTGCTGAAACCAAGCTCTTCGGCAAACCTCCTTCCTTCTATCGCTGGCCGGCCTCCCGGATCCGGCAGGCCACCGCCGTGATGAGCGCCGCGCCCTTGCCGCTGCCGTCTTCCGACTGGAGGAAGGTCACTTCGCACTTTGGAGACAACTGCTTCACTGTTTCATGCATGACGGTGGAGAAGCTGGAGGACACAGGGTGGGAAAGAAGAGAGGCTGATTGAACCGGTCGCGGGGTGAAGGTGCCAGTCCCGCCTCGCACCGATCACCACCGCTGCCTTCAGCAGTCTCAGCGCTCAAAGAGCCTCAGGCAGACAGAGGAGGAAGATGACTGGAGCTGCCAGGCACGAGGCATTGGCAAGTGTAAGTGCCCGTGCTTCAGCCCAAGGCCCAGTTACAACCCGCTCGTTCCCATGCTCATGCTCAGCCAAAGCTGAACCCTTCTCTAGTCCCACCAAGCCCTCAGAGCACTAATAAACCTGGACAGCCCAGACCAGCCTCACCCAGAGGGACCTTCAGAGCCCTCCCTCTACCCGTGGCCCCCGAGCGCTGCGTAAGCTCAGCCCTGTGCCGTCAATCCCTGCCTGAGCTATGTTGTCCTTGGAGGACCAGCCTTCGGCTCGGCTGTGGGCCTCTGGGACCCAGCTCATGGCCTGACTTCTTGGGTTACACCTGCCTCATCCCCACGGCTTCGTCTGATGATCCAGACTCCTGCTTGAACCTGGATCAACCTGGCCTTGGGTCCCCTGGGACTGGGCCTTGGCTGGTGCGAGGTCTCTGCTGCGTTATCTGTCTTGGTGTTCCATCCCTTAGGGAGCAGCTGGCTCTTGCTGCACCTTGATGGAGTTTAGGTCAGTGACCTACTGGCAGCCCTCGAGACCCTAAAATACCTTCTCTCTTCTTCATCCACTGCGTGAAGCTTTCCACACTGGCTCTTAGCACCTCATCTGCCCAAGCTGGGCAGATAACAGCAGCACGCGCCTCCTCGAAGGACAACCACACACCACTGAGCAACTCACTGAGGGTGCAGCTTGTAGAGGGTCCCGTCCACGCCAACTGTGACCTTGAGGAAGTCCAGCCCACGGTTCTCCCGGATCTTGTCCACCACAGCTGCCATGCCGGCCCCACAGAGCTGAGCTGCCCGTCGGGCCACCACGGTGCACACCTCCTTCACGATGATGCTGTCATCGCACGTGCTCTCCAGGCCGAGATGCTGGAGGATGGAGCGGACTTGGAGCAGGGCCAGGCAGTCGCTGGGGAGGACGTAAAGACCAGGCAGCATTAGGAGATGGCGCAGGTTGGGTGTGTGGCTTCCCTTCCCTTATCTATGTCCTGCAGCGCTCAGGGACTCAATGCTCCCCTCCAGCCTCAGCTTTCAGCCCTGGATGTGGCTCTGATGTCACGTTCTCATCAGCGAGGCAATTTCCCGACAAAGCTACTGACTCGGAGCATGACGACTACACGGCCCCTCTCTGTCCTGGGCAGATGTGTCTGCACGGCCAACCCCAGAGAGTTTTCTTGTCTCCCAACACCAGCACTGCCAGAACCATGTGGATTCTGTTGGTTTACCTGCGTTCCACCATCCTCTGTCATCCTGGCTCCAGGCTGAGCACCTGGGACTCCTCCCACAAGCCCTGGCAATGTTTTCCCCCAACTACATCTCTGCTCTGATCTGCAGCTGTAAGGCCAGAGCTGGTGCTCAGCCTGCCTGCCAGACCTCACCTTTCTATCTGCGACAGGAACTTGGTCTCAAAGATCCCTCTGGTCTTCAGCCTCTCTGAGATCCGGCCCCGGAAAAGCAGCCCCCGCTTGGTGAAATCCATCAGGATGTTTCGGACGATCTCCCCCAGGTACATCCCGCTGATCATCTTCTCAAACCTGGGAAGGAGAGGGCAAGGCTGGACGTCAGGACAAGAAGGGACACTGGGTCGGGAGCCCAGCTCTGCCGGATGCCTTTGACACAAGCCCCTGGCTTGACCGGCTGCAGCCAAGTCCAGCACGGACCCCACCCTGCGGGCAGGGGACGAGGGACACAACAATGTGCCACGAAGCCAACTCTGCCCTGCTCATCATCCCCTGATGCTCCACCAAGAGGCTGGTGGGGCAGCACAAAGCTGCTCCTGGACACTCAGCTTCATCAGGGGTCCTTTCCTAGCCCCCCTGAAGCCACCACACACCTCTGCTTCCCGGGGTTGAGAGACAGCTCGTCCACTGCCAAGTCAAACTCTGTCCGGAAGTCATCCAGGCACCCGCTGTCACCAAACGCCCCCCACTCCATGTTGACGCACATCCTGCCCTCGTCGCCTTCCACCAGCTCCACGTTCCTCATCTCCTCCATGTAACAGGCGTTGCTGCCGGTGCCTGCAGGGACAGAAGCAGCTTTCAGTGGGGCTGCTGGAGAAGTGGGGCGCGGACGCAAGGCAGAAGCCCTCCGACACCTTCCAGAGCCAGGAGCACCCCACAGGGGCAGGGTTGGCACCACAGGCAGAGGAGCTCCGTAACAAAGTCTCAGTCCTCACCAACTATCAGCCCAACTTCGCAGAGCGGATCTTCATAGCCACAGGTCATCATGGTGCCAACCGTGTCATTCACCACCGCGACCACGTCCAGGTCGAATTCCTGCGGAGGGATGGGGTTGAGGGGGTTATTCCTGGAGGACACAGCTTGCTACATCTGCTCCCACCACTGGGAAAGGATCTGGCTGCTGAGAGTGAGAGTCCCGCAGGCACCCAGGGACTTCCTGCAGCCCCACGTGTCTGCAGGTGGATGCTCGAACCTCAAGACACAACTGCAGAGGAGCTGGGATGGCCCTGCCAGAAATAGCCCCCGGGGCAGGAGCGGTGGGTGGGCTGTGCCCGGGAAGTGGGCACGGTATCGCCTCAACGCACGGCGAGACAAGTCTGCTCCAGCCCTGGCCAGGAGCCAACCCTTAGCTCCGGGGTCAGAAAATCCAACCTCTGGTGATGACTAAGGGTGGTTGTTAAAATCCAGACACTCATTAGCCCTACGCTCAGCCCATTAATTTGCTTCTCAGGCCAATTAAAGCTGCCAAAGGGAGCTGGGATGTGGGAGCGAGCAGCTGGCTCCCCACAGCTGTGTGGACACTCACCTCTCTCCTGTGAATTGCCTCCTTCAGCAGGTTCACCACATCTTCTCCTTCGCAGCCCGTCGCCTTGAAACCTTTTGTCCACTTCAGGAGGATCCCCTGTGGTGGAAATACCCCACGGTGAGTCACCCAGGCTGCTGGGAAGGAGGAACAGCAACCCCACGTCCATCGGCTCTTGGTGGGCGCTGCCTGGCACATGAAGGTCAGAGCCTCGTGCATGGAGGAAGCCCCAGCTGGGTTGTCCCCAGAGCTGAAGAGCTCTACATTTGCTCTGATGCAGCAAGGGGGCTGTTCAGAAGCACCTGCAGCTCCGATCTCCTGCCTTCCCCCTCTCTTGGGTCTCTGTCTCTCCTGATGCATGGTCATTATGCCCAGGGGGGCAAGAAGCCCCCAGCATCTGGCTTGTGGCAGCAGCAGGGGGGCAGCAGGAGCAGGGCAGGGAGCGTCCCCCTGCAAATCCTGGGCACTGGGGAGGCCGCCCCTGGAATCCTGGGCTCAGCTTTGGGCCCCTCCCTCCCAGCAGGACCTGGAGGGGCTGGAGCGTGGCCAGAGAAGGGCAACGGAGCTGGGCAAGGGGCTAGAGCAGGAGGCTGGGGAGGAGCGGCTGAGGGACCTGGGCGTGTTGAGCCTGGAGCAAAGGAGGCTCAGGGGAGACCTTCTGGCTCTGCACAGCTCCCTGAAATTCAGGAGCTTGGAGCCAGGGGGAGTCGGGCTCTGCTGCCAAGGAACAAGCGCCAGGACAAGAGGAACCGGCCTCAAGTTGCCCCAACCAGGGGAGGTTTAGGTTGGAGCTGAGGAACAATTTCTTCCCCACTGTCAAGGGTTGCCCAGGCGTGTCCCAGGCTGCCCAGGGCAGGGGTGGAGTCCCCCTGATCCCTGGAGGGGTTTCCAAGCCGTGGAGATGTGGTGCTGAGGGACACGGGGCAGTGGTGCCCTGGCAGTGCTGAGGGAACGGTTGGACTCATTAATCTTACAGGTCTCTTCCAACCAAAACGATTCTATGATTCTATGGTACCTCAAGTTTCCAGCAGGCTTTGGCTTTCAGCCTGCCCTGGGTACTGGCCACATGTGCTACCACGTGGGTTGAGTTTACCTCATCCAGGTTGGTCTGCTGGCAAGGGAAGGAGAACGTGAATCCGAGCGGCAGCGATACACCCTTCATTCCCATGTACTCCAGGAAGTCGGAGATGCAATGGACGATGTGGTCAAAGAGCTGGGTGTGCAAAGCCAAAAGGAGAAGTCACCATCACAGCAAGAAGCTCCGCTGGATGCCTGCCTGACCTGCTGGAGATGTTGATCCATTCCCAAGCCGAGGGCTTTGCGCAGACCAGGATGCTGCTTGGCTGCACTGTGCGAGGTGAGCAAGCCCAAAACAGCCCCCTTCATCCTCATCCTCATCCTCATCAACCACGAGGTCACAGCTGTGTGATACCTCCACCTCGCAGGGCCCACGCTGCACCCAGAAGGGATGGAGGTGCTAGTGGGGAGGTGACACAGGAACCTGGTGCCTCTGCAAGGTATCCCCAGAGCCCATCGCTAGAAACACTCCCAGTCCCTGAGCGTGGCCTGCAGTGGTTGGCACAACTCTTCTCATCTGCAAATAAGACTCTGGAAGTGTCTCTCACTGCTTATGTTGTGGTTTCTCCACCTGGGAAGCGGCGATGATGCTTATCTGCCCTTGTGGAGTGTGTGGGATCTGGGGAGGTTCACTGGTGTCTGGGAATAACAATCTCTAACCTAAAAACCGGTCTCAAGCTTCCTAAAGCACATTTCAAACTCCAGCGCTGTGGGCAGATCTTGCTGCTCTAGAGGCAGGAGAGCACCTCTCCTGTGAGACAGACTCAGAGACCTGGGGGGGTTCAGCCTGGAGAAGAGAAGGCTCCGCGCAGACCTTCTGGGGGCCTTGCAGGGCTTCAAGGGGCCTGGCAGAAAGATGGGGACAGACTTTGGAGCAGGGCCTGTGGGGACAGGACAAGGGGGATGGGTTGGAACTGACAGAGGGAGATTGAGAGTGGAGAGAAGGGAGAAGTTGTTGGTGCTGAGGGTGGGGAGAGCCTGGCCCAGGCTGCCCCGAGAGGTGGTGGCTGCCCCATCCCTGTCCCCATTGCAGGGGAGGTTGTTGGGGGCTCTGAGCAACCTGCTCTAGTTGAGGATGTCCCTGCTCCCTGCAGGGGGGTTGAACTCAATGACCTTGAAAGGTCCCTCCAACCCAACCCATTCTGTGATTCTCCACTCCTGATTTAGTGTGCTGGAAAGCAGAGCAAGGCAAAACCAGCTCCCGTGGGCAGCCCACACTACCGCCTGCCACTTCTGCTGCCACCTTGGGGAAGATGCCCCAGTTCTCCACCTCCAGCTGACCGTCCTCACCTCCTCTCCTGTCCCCTGCATGATCTCCACCGGGATGGAGTAGATCTTGTTGTGCATCTCGACGCCACGCCTCATCCCATTCCTCACGCGCACCAGCAGCACACGGAAATTGGTACCTCCCAGGTCCAGGGCGAGGAAATCTCCTTTTTCTGAAACCCAAGAGAGAATCGTTAGAAGAGAGATCCTGACGAGGGGCACCCCGCATGCGGCACAAAGCTGCCATGAAGCCACCCTGGGCCTGGGAGAGGACCAGAAACTAGGAGGTGGCTGGGAATGGAGCCCGGCAGGTGCAGGTAGGATGGTGCTGGAGCGGTTTGCTCCAGACTCGGGGAGATCACAGGGCTTCAAGCCAAGGGGCAGGTGCACACCCAAGCCACTGACAGAACTGGGAGGACAACCCAGGACAATGGCGGTGAGAAACCTGCGGCGGTGAAAACCACAGTGAAAGCCAGGCTTTGTGTTAGGTCAGGTGCAGAACGTTCTGGAGGCCCAGCCGCTTTTCCCAGTACCCTACTGGAGGTTACAAAGCTTTGTGCCACTCCCACCACAAAGAGGGGACTGGCCATGGCAAAGGTCCCAGCCCGTCCCAAAGCAGTGCCAACGTGGGGAGCAGCGATGTTGGCTCTTTGTCCTGTGCAGGACAGACGTTGGCTTATCCCACTGTTCCTCACCTGTCCCATCTGGAGTTGAGCACACGTAGGTGGGCAGCATCTTCACCGTGGCCTCTTCGTGCGTCTCCTTGCCCAGCCCCTTCTCCATCTCCATCCTCATCCTTTCTTTCACCTCCAGGAGCTGTTCGTGGCTCAGCTTGAGAGCCTCCAAAATCTTCTGCCGCGCCTTGTGCTGGGCAGCCAGCCTGTAGGCCACCGCCGTCACCATGGCCGCCCCTTTGCCGCTTCCATCTTCTGACCTCACGAAACGGATCTCACAGTCCGGCAGAAGCTTCCGCACGGTCTTATGGAGGCGCCGGGCAAAGCTACAGAGAACGAAAGAGGACCTGAGTAGGCCACCATGGGTGATGCGACCCTTTGGGGTTGTAAAAAACTGGAGGCCCCTTGGGATCCAAAGGGAGGTGCCCAGGGGACACTCTGGAGATGTTCTGCTTGTGCCAAGCTTTACCCACCACCAGCAGGAACCGATCTGTGCTCTCTCCCCACCTCCCCACCCGCCCGGCCTATCCTCTGGCACTCACTGAGGATGCTTCTTGTAGACAGAGCCATCCACACCGACCGTGGACCGCAGCCGGTCCACCCCCTTGTTCTCCTTGATGCGTCGCAGCACGGCTGCCAGGGTGGCCCCGCACAGGTTGGCCGAGCGGGTGGAGACAATCTGGCAGATGCGGTGAGTGGCCACACAGTCTTCGTGAGATGGCTCCAGGCCCAGCTTGCTGAGGATCTCATGGGCTTTCTGCAGCCCTTCTTTCTCCCTGCACGTCAAAGAACAAAAAGGGATTCGTGCCTGGAAATCCAGGTTTTGCCATCTGAAGTGTCCTGGTTTGCTCAGTGGCCAACCCCGTGACAAGTCCAGTTTCTCCCCAGCACAGGAGATGGGCTGGTACCCCAGGAAACCGTCCAGATCCTACTTACTTCTCAATAGCAGAGACGTATCTGGTCTCAAAGTGGCCAGTAGTGAGCAGATCTGGAGTGAGCCTTCCTCCAAACAAGAGCCCTTCCTTGGCCATCTTCACCAGGATGAGCCTGACCAGCTCTCCCATGTACATCCCACTGATCATCTTCTCAAACCTGCCAACAAGGGACGCACAAGATCTGTTTGGCTGCGTGTGCCACGAGGTAGCCACAGATTGACCTGGAAAACACTCGGCAGCCTTCCAGGCCCAACTGCAATCCAGGTAATCTCTTTCTAGAGCAGTTTATCCCATCACCGTGAAAATAAAGCCGCATTGACATAACCATCATGCTGCAAGGAGAACTCGCAGCTACCTGAAGTTCCGTCAGTTTGCAGAGACCTCCCCACCTGCCCCAAATCCCACCCGTGCTGCCAGAAACCATCTGGGGAAAAGGAGATCTGTAGGACTTAGATGTGGACATTAGGTGGTGGTGTTTGCCTTGGCTGGTGGATAACGGGGGAAGGAAGCAGAAATCCTTCTCAAGTGAAAGGCTCATGGAGGCGGAAGGTGTTGAGTGGTTGGGTTGGGGGAACGAATTTGCGATGCAGCCCCTATTTGCACTGGTGCAGCCGGCGCGGCAGAGGACGCGGTGACCTAGTTAACTAGGACGACCTCTTCGGTCCCACTAACGCCAGCGCAATGGGAGGACGGACAATGCAGAGCAAACCTCGAGCCTGAGCCAAAGCCAAGAATCTGCTCACAATTGTTTGCCAGGGTTGAGCGAGCCCATGTCTATCTCGCGGTCGAACTCCGTCCGGATGTCGTTGAGCACACCATCATCGCCGAAGGCCCCCCACTCCATGTTGATGCACATCCGACCTTCGTCTCCTTCCACCAGGTCAATGTGTCTCATCTCCTCCATGTAACAAGCATTGGTACCGGTACCTGAACCAAGCAGGGGGACATGGTGAGAGGACACTGCCTTGGCCTCGTCCCCCATAATTAGCAACAGCCAAACGCACCACAGAAAGTGAAGATGGAAGAGAACGAACCTTGGATACTGTTGGTTTTCTAACACCTCTATTCCCTTTCTTTTTCCCCCAAAAAAAACTAAAACCAGCAAGATGTGTGAGCTCCTTCTGGAGTTCACAGAGAGATGGAGCCCAGCTCTCCCCCTTGCCGTAGCTCACCAACAATGAGGCCGATTTCACAGTTATGATCATCGTAGCCGCAGGTCATCATGGTCCCAACGGTGTCATTCACCACAGCCACAATGTCAATATCAAAGTCCTGAGATGATGGAGAGGAGAGAGATTGAGTCAGCACGGCCAAAACAGACCAAAGCAGCTCTGCTGTCCCAGGGGAGCCGAGGCGTGGAGCCTTGAGTCTTGTCCCAGGGAAGCCTGTGCCCCCATCCCACCACCCCAGGAGGTGACAGACCCGCCCAACCTCTTACCCCTCTTTTCTTGATGGACTTGCGCAGCATCGACACCACGTCCTTCCCCTCCACGCTGCTGCATTTGAACCCCTTCGTCCACGTAACAAGGATGCTCTATGGAGAAACAGCAGGAAGGAACGTTTGGAGGACAGACTCACCAAGCCAGGTGTCCCTGGAGCTCCCCAGTGCAAGGCAGGGGCTGGACACAGGGGCCGGCGCCTCCCCGTTATCAGCGTTCGAGCCGCGTTATCGGCGCTGGTTTCCGCGTCTCCGCACAGATAACGTTTATGGCTGTGAGATCGCACGCGAGCCGCTCGCTACTGCTGCCGGCGCGAGGAGGGAATCTGCTTCCCATGACTGGGTTTTATGGAGCCCTGGAGCAAAACCTGTTCCCAAACCTCGGGAGAGCTCCTGGAGCCGTCCCCCTGCGATGGGGGTCTCGCCATCCCCCACGGCTGGAGGCAGCCGGTGTGTCCCCACCCTGTAGAGCCATCAAAGTCACCTGGCAGAGGCTGAGCTGAGCTGAGCTTTGGGGGAAGGGAAAGGACTCGACTGCGTTTGACACCTCCAAATCTCCAATCTTAGAGCCCCCGATGCCTCAGTGAGGCAAAAACCCACCCTGCCTTACAGATGGGGAAACTGAGGCACGGAGAGAAGCAAACCATCCGAGGTCACCAGGGACAGACGCTTCCTCTCCCAGCTTATTTTATTTCTTTTGTTTTTTTTTCTCGCAGCCACCGCATCCAGCAGGAGGAAAGTGTTAAATCTCCTTCCTCATTACTTCTGCTGAATCGTTCAGGCACGAGAGCATGACTTGCCCCATCCCCGGTAGAACACGGCGCTCGGCCCCGCTCGCGGAGGACGTGCCGGATCGCCAGCGCGCCATGGAGCCGCCCTCCTTTCCGATCCTGCCCGCGAAGCCGGGTGAGATAAGGGCAAGGAAAGCATCAGCTCCCCCCCACTCCACTCCCCCCCCCCTTCCACAAGCCCAGCGGAGGCCGTGGGTGGCAGGAGAGGGGCCACGTGCCTCGGCCGGGCTCCGCTCGCCGAGATGTTTAGTCTCCCAGCGAGGTCACCAGCTCCCGGCAGAGAAGCCGGCACGGCTGAGCGGAGCTGACAGCCATCGATTCCCGGGCGCCTGGAGCACGGCGAGCAGCCGGGCTGGGTGACCCCCCCCATCTCTCCCTGCACCGGCTGCACGACGAGGGATGTGATGCTCGGCACGTCTGGGCTGCCTTTGGAGCTGCTCGACCCACCGCAGCCGCTCTCCTTGAGCTTGGGCTGCGCAGCAGAAAAAGCCACTTTCTGTGGAGGCATCTGGGCAGAGCGGAGCAGCCACCGTGTTCAGCAACATCTCTGAGATCCCTGCAAGCGCCCGGGACACATCCTGTGCTCCCAGCAGCACCAGTGTGGCCAGCGGGGATCAACCCCTTGGGCTCGGCACTGGGCCACCCCTCGAAACCTGGGCTCAGCTTTGGGCCCCTCCCTCCCAGCAGGACCTGGAGGGGCTGGAGCGTGGCCAGAGAAGGGCAACGGAGCTGGGCAAGGGGCTAGAGCAGGAGGCTGGGGAGGAGCGGCTGAGGGACCTGGGGGTGTTGAGCCTGGAGCAAAGGAGGCTCAGGGGAGACCTTCTGGCTCTCCACAACTCCCTGA
>WEIS01034959.1:0-10327 GCA_013389965.1 Todus mexicanus
AATGATTCTATGATTCCATAAAAAATTTTTCCCAAGCCCTACAAAAGCACTGGAGAAAGTCCACACCCCGAGACCAAACAGCATCTAGTCATAGCACACTGCAGTACATTTATTCAAGTAGCTTCACTCCATATGTTAGTGCATGATTCCCAACACTTCCTTCAGAGACAGAGAGAAACAAAGCACTTACTGAGTAGCTACACGTCTCAAGGACAACTACACGGTTGGCAAAAGTCTCATTGTGGGCTTCGATGCGGAGAGTTCGCTCTTTCCAGTTCAGTGTGTTTTTCTGGATGAAGAAAACATACTCTACCCCTGCAATCTGAGAAGGGTGAAGAACCAAAAGGAGGGAGGAAAGAGAGAGAGTAACTTTAGGAGCCTTTATCTATCTGAGCCAGCCAACAAACCCCAGGACTCTGTCCCCTGGGTGCCACCTGCCTTCTTCAGCAGCCTCGGAGCATCCACATTCAGTTTGCAGCTCCGTTCAATGATATGTATTGCTCCATCATCACTCTTGGATTCATGCAGGATCTCACTCCCCAGGAAGACTGGGATCTCTGGACACGTAGGAAAGCGCTTCTCGTATGCCTGGAAATAAAAACAAAGCACATGTCAGCTTCTGACTAGATCAACTTTAACTTATTCTGAATTAATTCATTCCCCTTATAGGAAAAGTCCAACAAAACAGAGGCCCTTTGCCTTGGGGAAAAGGCGAGCCAGAGCAGGGGCTGAAGTTAAAGCAAACCAGTTATGAACAGAGCCAGCATCCACTGACCTCAGTCATCAGGATGAGTGTGTCTTAACCTCACTTTTCTTTCACACGTGAAGAAGAAACAAAAGCCTGTTGTTAAAGACTCCTAGGAAGGGACTCGGAACAACCTGAGTGTCAGGAAGCTAATCTTTAGCTAGCAAAGCAAGCACAGGTCCCCTGATTTCTGCCAGCTAAAGTCCTGACCCAGAGGCAACAAAAAACTCAAGTCAGTCACGTTGCCTTGCTAAAGAAGCTATTTTAAAATATTTAATACCCCTGTGCCTTAAAACATGATGTGTCAAAGAGTTCTAGTTGCCCTAGACTATCAAGGCTAAGGCCACCAATTATTGGCTATGCACTTTGCCTCGATTTATCCATTTCTAAAGCAATTCTCTCCTGGTTCTGAAATCTTCCTTGTCTTAATTAACCCACATCCCTCTGAAAAGCCTTTTATCCAAAGCTTCTTTATCAGCTCTAGCAAAAATCCAGCTCTCCCTGGCATTCTGGTTAGAAGATACTGCTTTTTGCCATCACTCCACCACCTCTCTGAGCTGCTGCCATCTTCCTGTCCTCTGTAAGACACAACCATTTTATACAGCACGTAATTCTCTCACGACTATTTATATTTTATCTACCACAAAAGAAAATATTAATGTGATAAGAATTGCAACCTGCTCAGTTGTCAGCCCCGGCACAGCGCTGTGGGCACGCTCAGGGGAGCTGCGTTCCCCATTACCACAGCAGCTCAGAGGCTGGTTGCCCCCATATGTATTCATGTAGCCCAGCATCGTGAATAATAACTGCTCTTAAAATAGCTCAGGCAGTTAAGGACACATTCCATATCTCCTGCTCCTAGACCTCTGAACAGAATAGAAGTTATTTCAGATTATCAGGAGGTAAATGCAGGCTAGCAGCTGGAGTTCTGGCCACAACAAAACATCCTCTCCAAGTCAACAAGTAATGTTCTGCTTGCTTTGCCACATTTCTTGGAGAACTCTCCTCATATCTGTGAGACCTCGACCTGTGCTCTTCGCTCCTGATCACAAGAAAAACTGCAATAGTTTAGATAAATACAAAACATCCTATGGTGTGAGGCTGTTTCCAACACCAACCCACCTGGCTCCACACAACCAAAGCTTTACGAGGTTAATTTGTAATGACGGGAACTCATGGGTGTATGTCAGGTAGCGCTGCAGGATGCTCCCAGCTACCCACTCCCAGGATACTGGGCTTTCCTTGACGGGCACAAACTGCTTACAGTGACCTCTGCATTCCAACCACGCTTCCATGTAGTGCCACAGGAGCTGACAAGTGATTGATCTCATAAAGTAATGACCAATTGAAAGTGATATGGCCAACTACAAACTCAGTAAGGAGAGCTTTGGCCCAGGTTTTGCCTGGCTGTCTCCTGGGAGGTGTGCTCGAGTAGTTTTACCAATGCTGGCCAAAGATTTTATGGGCCCACCACTGTGACAGGCAAAAATACATTGTGAGGAGAGGGTCTTTGAGGACAAAGCAAGGAAGCCACACTTAAGTGTCCTAAATTGTTGCTTGAATACACAATAACCAGGACAAAGATGCATCTGTGAGAAGAGATTGCCCTGAAGGTCAGCCAGATGCCAGACAAGAACAAGTTATACAAGAACACAAGTGTCAAAACAAAAAATGACATTCTAAAGCCTCACCGCCACAGAGAAAAGGAGAAATTACCCTTCTCTACAAGCCCCCCTACTTCAACTACTTAACCCCTTCCCCTATGGAGCACAGAGGTTCTCTCCCAGCCCTTTTGTGTTCCCAGTACCAAGCTGTTGTACATATTGACAGTGCAAGCGTGTTCCTGCTTCCCAGTCCAGTTCAATCTCCAGTAGCTGCATCACTACTGTTTCCTCTACAATCCAGAGAACATGGCCAGAGGGTGGGATCTTTCATATCAGCTACTCCTGCTCCTCCTCTGCCAGTTTCAATGCCCTTCTCCAGCAAGCGACCTTGAAATCCATTACACAAGGGAGGCCTCAGGAATCCAAAACAACAGGGACATCCCAGCACAAAACAAAACACCTCAAATCCCAAACTCTCCTGCACACGTGGAGTCTCCTGGCAGTTTCTTCCAGCCTAGCGTCTGCTGGGTGCTAAGCAGTTTCAATGTGCTCCAACAAGAGGCAGCTTTTGTTAGACGATCTAGTTTCATACCTTAACAGCCTAAAGGGATTGTTACCCTCTCAGTCTTGGAGCTGCAAATGGACTCCCAGGGCAGCAGTTCTGGATTTCTCCCCCATATCAGTCACCTGGTTCTTCAAGCTTCTCACTAATACAAAGCAAAGAGGCAAACTGGTTTGGAGTCTCCCTATCAGTAAGCAGATCTGTGAGCAAAGTGGATATGCAGAGCTTGCATGCTAAACGCTTCTGTCCATGAAATCGTGCAGAAACAGACCAAGCTATTTTGGAACAGCGGCTGGCAGGAAAACATTCATCTTCTACTTGATAAGTGATGCTCAGAAGTGGCTGCCTCTGAAGCCGTCATGTCTTTAGGGTTTGGCCGGTTGTTTTTTTTTATACTGGCAGGGTTTCCTTAGTGATGGCATCACGGAGATCGGCTGTCTCAGATTCAAGCAAGGGCACAGGAATGGAAAAACTATGGACTGAGTCCTGTATGATGCCAAGATGAACTTCAGAGAGATCTCCAAGAGTGTAAAAGCTCAGCTACTGTGGAAAGTTATATTGCGTGGAACACATGAAGGAACTAAATATTACTCACCTGATGTAGACAGAAACTGTTACAGTCAATATTGCATGAATATGTTATAAGGATAAGACTTCATCCTTGTGCTATGAGCTAAAACACTTCAAGCTTTCGTGGTCAAACAAAGTTTAAATCTCTGTTAATTAATGAGATTCCTCAAGGTTATGCTACAGCCAAGTGCAGTTTGCCAGGATAAAGGAAGAAAATGTACATCTATATTCAGGCAAAGGTGAAATGAGGAGCAGATAGAATCTCAAGTTTTGAGCTAAAGATGTCCAGATCATAATCTCTTTTCCAAGGGATGATGATGAGCAAGATAAGACCCCTCATCACTTTTACTTATTAAGTAGATGCATTTGGACTAGCTTTTGAGCAGCTCTAATGATAGATAAATATCTCCCTCCAGATCCAGGTGTTTTCAGACTATGGCCTTCTAGGAAGAAGTAAAAACTTAGAATCATAGAATGCTTTAGATGGGAAGGGACCTTTAGAGCTCATTAAGTCCAATCCCTCTGCATTGAGCAGGGACATCTGCAACTAGAGCAGATTGCTCAGAGCCCCATCAAGCCTGACCTTGATTATCTTCAGGGATACAGCCTCCACCAACTCGCTGGGCAACCTGTTCCGATGCTCCACCATCCTCATAGTAAAGAATTTCTTCCTAATGTCCAATGTAAATCTACCCTTCTCTTGTTTAAAACCATCTTGCAGTCCCTCCTTCTACTTGGCCTAACTGCTGGAGGGAACCACGGGGCCTGCCTACGTATCCACCAGACAATAACCCACTCGCCTGCCTCTTGCCAGCCACAGTAGCGCAAAATAAAATACATGTGAAACAATTGGGAGTGGGAAGCCTCAAATGAATATTTGGGGTTCAGAAATGCACTGGAGTCAGGGAAAATGGAACTTTGATTTAAGAAGGATCTGCAGAGTAGCAAAAAAACAGTCTTCGGGGCCAGAGAAAAAACAATTTTGGTAAAAAGAAGAAAAAGATATGCCAGCAAGAAGTCCACTGGACCACAGCACTCAGGCTGTAAACATTAACCCAGTGTCATCTCTTCTTGGTCTACAGCCAGTAATTTGCCTCATTTCTTCAGATTTTGGTGAAAGAAACAATTCAGGGAGCAGCAGCTGGCTCTGACAATACAAGCCCAACCGAGTGGCAGAGTAAACCTCCCCAAAGCAGGCTGTGCACCACAGCTGCACAAAGCTAACTTGGGAAACTACCAACGTCCCTGACCTCCTGTCTGAGAGGACACAATGCCCCATTCAAGCTGCTCTGCTACAGCATTCTCCTCTGCCTACCAGAAAGAAGAAGCTCGTGGTGGAGCAGTTCAAGTCCCAAAGACCGTAAAGTGTTGGGTTTCACAAACAGCTGTGGAATGGACACCTTACCCAGGAATGGTTGAGAGCTGGTTGGACACATCTGCCATAGCCCATTGTGGAAAGAGACAGATACACTGAAACAGGAAGGCAAGGAAGCAGACATCTCAGGTAACTAACATCTCAAAGAGCAAACCACAGCAGTCAAGTGTCGCATCACTCATTTACTACTCAGTGAATCACTCCAAAATCAGAAAGGCTGGCTTGTGAAGGAACGCCCCATTGGAAGGACAATCTGTCACTGCCAGAAGCTGCTGTGAGCATTTATATGAAGTCGTCATAATTAAGGGTCAAGCTTGGGCAGGTCATTGTGCTTAGCAGTTTAAAAAAAATCCATGCTGGTTGAGATACCACTACCGGGGATGCTTCTAAATTTTCTCACCTCTTTTAGTCCGTGCTCAAGAGTTTATTATTTGTCTTCTGCACCTACATATTCCATAGAAGGGTCTTGTAGTCCCTACCAGAACAGAATAATGGTGATACCTCCAGAAAGGTTATGTCTCCTCGTGCAGTGCTGCAGTGCTGTCAGTCTATAGCTTGCTTTAGAGCTTGTCCATTCCAGCACTAAACTGCAGTGATCAGATTAAGCTTGAGACACAACTCATCCTTCAAGGAAATAAGCCTCCATGATGCAGCTGGAGAAGGTGATTAAAGAAAACAGGGACTTAGCCTGTAGAGACTCCTTGAATTACTGTAAATCTTCTGAGGGTGGTGAGAGCCTGGCCCAGGTTGCCCTGAGAGGTGGTCACTGCCCCATCCCTGTCTCCATTGCAGGGGAGGTTGTTGGGGGCTCTGAGCAACCTGCTCTAGTTGCAGATGGCCCTGCTCCCTGCAGAGGGATTGGGCTGGATGACCTTGAAAGGTCCCTTCCCACCCAAACCATTCTGTGATTCTCTCCAATCCACACATCCAGCACCATCTGCCCCTGAACCATAGCAGTGGCAATGCAAAGCTGTAAGAAACTTGTATGATCCCCACAAGACACACTAAGCAGGCCAGATGCGGCCAGTAGTTCTGCAGAACTCTGAAGGAACAAGCGGTTCCTCCATCTGCTTCCCACAGCTGTGGTGAACAGGTCTCACCAAACATTTTCTACCCTCTTGAGGGGAGACATCCCACACAATAATCTCAAGAGAAATGTCAGCTCTTTGCTCAGCTTGACTATTGCTCACTCTCAACCTGCTTAATACCAGGAGGAGGTGGTGGCAGGGCCCAGGGACTGAGCACATGAGTACAGCTGTGAAGAATCATCCCAGCTGACACAGGGAGCATTACTTGCAAACTTCTGTTGCCAAATGCTTCTCAGCAGTAAGATGATGGGATATTTATAGTGTATCTTGACAGCGTGGCTTCAAACCATCAAGTCACATTGAAGAATCGTGTCTTGAGTCAACACTAACTAGATCCTCTGTAAGTGCATGAAATGTTAACCCAGTAGCTTCTGACAGTCACACCAAACTTACCTTCAAAACACGGCAAAAAGAAGAGACAAGGGAAGCTGCCTTCTTTAAAATACTTGGCACAGATCATGGCTACAGACAGACCATCTGAATCCAAAGACAATTTGTCTGCACTTGCGAGGCGATTCAATAGCCCTAACGATCCTGCCAAAGAAAGCAGGTCCTGTTTTGTAGGGGAGCATCCATTTCTTAAGTACTGCTCAGATGACTATTGGGACACTTCATGCCATGTGACATGGATTGAACATGGAAGAATAACTATTTTAAAACACTCTCCCCCTTGCACATCGATTTTCCCTCAATCTCCAGGGTACTGCCAACCAGAAATACTGCTGCAGACAGTATCCAAAAACTGTGTCATCATCTACGTCACAGAGTTCCAAAGGAGCTTTCAAGCACTGGGCGTACAGGCTACGCACTGCAAAGCTCTGCTCCATGTCATCTGCAGCTATCCAAGGACACAGTGGGCAGCAAGCCATCAGAGAAACCTCTTCTCTGGCTCTCCTGCAGATGCTGCATGGAGAGCTTTGCTCCAATCTCTTTGGCTGCTCCACAGAGCCCTCCGATCAGCTGCACCATCGCTGCGGCTTCAGAGGGATTCCAGCTGCCAGAAACTGCTCCGCTCTCCCTGCAGCAACTGCTCTTCTGGTTCCCGAGTCCATACTTGAAAGCAGAGGCTCTGAACCGGCATCAAATATCGTAGTTAAGATTCTGCTTTATTTAAAATCAGCCTGTGATGACACTAGAATAATGATAACAACTCAGAGCTCCAGATGGGGATATTGCGGTCTGGAATTACGATTAAGGATAAAGGAACCCCCCAAAACGTGCCTGTGCTTTAGGTGCTGCGAGAGAGCGCGCTGTAGTTGACTGAGACAGCCAAGCTGCACAGCTTACGTAGCAAGACAGTGGCAGCCTTTGGAGACCTGGATGGGCTGTGAACACACACACTGAACTCCTCACTCCAAACAAACCCTCGCTAGACAGCAGTCTGCTTGTACATGACACTGCTTTCTCACACCATTTTCTCTCTTTACTACACCCCCACACGCACCATTTTATTCGTTATCAACATCTACTGCAAACTGTTTAGGGCACGCTGTGGTGTCTACCCAGCAGAAGCGGGCTCAGAGGTTCTGCTGCAAAAGCTTCACCACATCAGTCCGTGAAATACCGAATCCTCTAAGACATGCAGCATTAGAGGAGCGCACGCACGATGTATCCGGATTTAAGTTGTCTCTTCATACGCTCGGTGTGCTAAATGCAACGGGGAGAAGTCATTAAACAAAGCTACTTAAAAAAAAAAAATCAAACACCTTTAGCACAATCCAGAGGCCCCTTCCAATCCCTACCATTCCGCGATCCTGCGATATGCAATCTCAAACCTGCTGACCTAATTAAGAAGAAGACAAAATCAGCCCCAGAGAGGCACGGACAACCCATGTGAGGGAACAGCTCCATTTAAAAGAGACACCAAAAGAAAGAAAGAGGTAAAAAGGAAAGGAAAAAACCCACGACAAGATAAAGTACAACAAACATCAAGGCTCTTTTCAAGTGTAACGGCTGAAGATGTCAGGCACTGGTTAGAATTTGAAGAGTGTAACATTTTTGATCCTTTAATGCGAGTGAAGATTAGGAACAAAGCAGGTGAAGAGGACTATGGTGAATGTGGACAGGCGTGGAAAGATTGAGCTTTTTTTAAATCACTGTAGCAGGGAGGGCTCTTCTAACAAGGAAAAGAGCAAATTCAGAACTCCTGAATGCCCTGGAGAGGCTCGATAGGCTGAATGTTTTTTACTTCCTCAGGGGCACAGGACTGTGCAAAGAGCAGGAAGGAGAATGTGGTTCTTCTTCCAAGGCAACCTCCAGCTTGCCTGCAAATGCCAGAACACAAGCTGCAGAAGAATGGGTAAGCAGCAGGGCGTAAATCCACAGATAATTACCCAGACACACACAATAACAAAGGTATTAACAGCACGAGCCCCAGCTCATCTGTCAGGCACAGCCTTGTGCCGGCTGGAGGATGAGCCACACACACGTGCGCTCTGCACAAGTCCAAGGAAGATAGACGGTGTTCCTGATGACAGGGCTCAGCAAAAGGCCCGGGAAATATCGCGTCTTTGAACAAGACCAGGAAGCAACGACTCGTTTGCCTCGTTTGGCTATGACAGCCCTAGCTCTCAGACCCTCGGATCTGAACAAAGCACACATGCTGTTTTCTATAGTAGGGTCCAAATATCCAAGGTTTCGGGGGAAAAAACCCAAACATCAAACTTCTCCTAACAAACACTACGCACCTCATGATGTAGCTGGAGCAGAGCACGGGAAGCGTGACCCTCCCCACTCACTCTACAGATGAGGAATCAGGCACAAGTGTATCAGCCTGGAAGAGTGCAGAGACTCATAAAATAAGGAGGTGTCTTCACAGAATCACAAAATTATTTGGGTTAGAAGGGACATTATGGATCATCGCGTTCCAACTCCCCTGGCATGGGCAGGGACACCTCCCACTACAGCAGGCTGCTAAAAGCTCTGCCCAGCCTGGCCTTGAACACATCCAGTGATGGAGCAACTTCCCTGAGCAACCTGTTCCAGCATTTTGCCACCCTCTGACTGAAGAACTTTTTCCTAATTTCTAATCTAAATCTCCCCTCTTCCTGTTTGAAGTTGTCACCCTTCATCCTATCACTACAAGCCCTTGTCAAACGTCCCTCTCGAGCTTTCTGGTAGGACTCCTCAGATACTGGAAGGCTACAATAAGGTGTCCCTGGAGCCTTCTCTTCTCCAGGCTGAACAAGCCCGACTCTCCCAGCCTGGCCTCCCAGCAGAGGGGTTCCAGCCCTCGGATCATTTCTGTGGCCTCTGCTTCAACAGGTCCATGTCCTTCTTGTGTTGGTGGCTCCAGGACTGGATGCAGTGCTTTAGGTGGGGGTCTCATGAGCATCTGGAGGTCACCCACATGACCTCTGCTTTCCTACCATGAACCACAGTAGGAGACTCTGGAGCTCCAAAGGTTCACACCCAGCATGGGAGGGGAAAAGAGAAAAGCAGCTGAATATCAGGTTCCCAGCGCTGAGGAAGCTGCTGTCAGACTTCTGTTGAAGCAGATTATCAGCAGCGCCACGTGCTGAGGAGCTAAACAGCTTCGCTGTACGCCTACTCTCCCTGCAAAAACTTCCAGCAACTGACAGCTTGGTGCAACCCGCGCTGCCTCCACACCAACAGGAGGTTTCCTCTGAACATCCCAAATGTGAGAAGAAAGCCTGCATCCACCTCAGCCTGCACCGACTGCCTCGGACACAAACACCACAACACCAGACCGCACCGTAAAGCTGAGCCTGCTGCAAATATGGGATTTCCACAGGATGTTAGAGTGCGACTAAGGGGTCTATACTCAGCTCCCTGCTTCACTAAATAGACCTTTGGGTGACCCTGGACAAGTTAAATTGATCAAGAAAACGAACGAATAACTCCACCAGGGTGATGGGAATTTGAGTTTGCTGAACAACTAAAGGATGACATTTACAATCCCAGCCGTGAAATAATGGAGAATTTTAAGTCCCGTTATGCTGAAAAACTGAAAGCAAATAAAACTAAACTACTTGGGAAATAAACCCATCATACCCTGGCCTTTAGGCATTCTGCTAACGAGCTTACCAAGGATTTGCCTCGAGGCAACCCTCCTGTATTAGCAGCCAATCTATTGACAGGCATCTGGTGTTGGCTTTATCCTGCTAATAGAGACAAGAGGAACGTGGAGAGGTATGCACAGAGCAAAGACTACCAGTATCTCCATACCAAGTACTGGTGTCTTGTTCTAATACAGGATGTACTGAGAGAGCGAAGAACGCAACCAGAGAAGTTCCACTATCACAAACATCAGCCCTGGGCTGGTTGGACACTTCTACAGCACGTTACTGGCTTAGCTGTCAACGGACACAGCAAATCTGGATAAGGCTGGAAAAAAAGGGGGGCTGGGAGGTGGGAATTTGG
>WEIS01034964.1:0-12983 GCA_013389965.1 Todus mexicanus
TGTATCTCGTCTTTTCTTAAATTCTTTCTAATGGAGTATGTTAGCTTTTTTTAGCTGATCTCCTCCCTTCTAACATCCTCTAGCAGACCAAGAGAAGTTTAATTCATTCTCCTCCCTCCTGACCCAGAAGACACGCAAGCCACTCAATTAAAACAAGGATTACTTTCCTTTCTGATTGAGACCGGACACAGTGGTAGTAAACCAAACTGAGGGACAGCATGTCTTTGTTAACTGGCCTACAAAATTCTTCCTCTTAGGCATACTCTAACAGAAAGTATTAAAGGTAATGAAGTTAATTACATCCGGTTTGTTGAGGAAGAACAAAGTACAGTTTTAAAGACTTAGTCTTCTATTATTTTTATTATTTTTTTAAAAAATATTTAAAAATCCCTTCTCCATGCAATTCTAGGTCATTCATCCAAGCAATTAGCTTTGCTCTTTCTAAAACCATTTTAAAATTTAATTTTATCAGTTATTCTTAGCTTTACAAGTTCACGCAACTTTTCCTTTGTGTCAGGTAAGAACAATCAAGCAATAAATTGTATATGCTCCTTGAACTGTGAACCTCAGGAAGATGGATACAAACATTTCTAAGAGTCAATATGAAGTTGTAGAAACCTGAACAGGTGGACGCAGAAATTCAGGTGAAGACTTGATAATGATTCAAAAACTCTTCTGTTACATTTCCCAGTTACAAAGGGGAAGGTAAAAAAGCAAGTTCCCCAATAAGCTTGAGAAAAGAAACACTGGAGGGAGATAACTGCTAAGGAAACCTACAAAGAGTCTGCCTATTAATTTTTTCCCCTCTAACTAATGAATCAAAACTTAAGAAAAAAAAGGAATAATGCAACATATAAGTTATTAAGGCGATGTACAAAACAGAATCTTGTGCAGCAGCCTGAGATACTCAGTAAAGAAGAATGAATTCTGGAGTTAAACAAAACCCCCCGTAATATATTTTGGAACACTTCCATTTCTTCCATTTTATTTAAATTAGAGGAACACTTCATAATTATTAGTTAGCATACTGTGTAAATAATGCTTTTGATAGAGTGGATTATATATTTTTGCTCTCACATCTCCGCTCACGTGATGAATGAAAGGCACTTTTGTTTTTAAAACAACTTCATAAAACAGCTCTAATTGTACTAAGTGGTTTGTCCACAGTTTGAAATATTTGTTTGGATGAATCATGGCTGCATTCTGTCACACAGTGTTTCTAATCTCACAAGTGCTTTATGTGAATTTCAATTTGGATTCAGGAAAGACGTGAATTCCAAGTGCAATGGCAAATCTTGAATAATTCCCTATAAACAAACTTGTTTAGAACAAGAATTTTTTGTCATGTTTTAGCTGAATATATTCTCATGTGGGATAAAATTTAAATATCTCCAAGTATAGACTAATCTAGAAAAAACAACTCTCAGAGTCATACAGACTAAGGATCAGCTCCTTCCTTTATACATGGCTTGAGTGTACGGCATTTAATTCTCACCTTGAAATTTTTAGTCTCCGATTTTTGCTAAACCATTTGAGATATTCTGCAAAACAACTTTTATTAAAATTAGTAGAAAATAAAATCCTCAAGAAGGATCTAAAAATTATTTGCCATTTAGGGCAAAAAAGGAAAAGTTTACTGCTTTAATAAACATTACTCACAAACTCATATTTTACTATTGCAAATCCTAGTATTTACAAGCAGAGTGTGGTTTTATTGTAAATTTGTACCTGAAATCTTTTATTTTAACATGTTCTTCATCTTCACTCCTAGAGAAAACAAGATAGAGAGGTTTACCTTGCATATCTAATATCAGACGCATCTTTCCTCCCAAGAAGATACAAAAAATGCCCCAAGTTTACAGCAAAAGCAAACACACAAAAGCAAAACTTCCAATATTCACAGTTATGTGAACATATCATGGGGATATTTCATAATAACAGGGCTATTTTTATCCTGAAGAAAACAATGGAACACTCAAATACCTTAAACAAAGCATTCCTTAAGGCAAACCACACAGCTCACCTAGCCAAACAGGAAAATGGGACATGTTCACAACATTGAACACAGAAATGAGAAGTACCTTTTCTGAGGATCACCATCAACTTCAACTGTATCCCTGTAGAAACAGGTAATAAAGTAAGCTAAATGTAGTTTGAAGCACAAAAAGATGATTTCATACACGCAATGAAAAAAAGTTGCAGAAGGACCTCATTTGATTAGTTATTTTCAACAAGAACATTAATTTTTAGAAACTAATTCTTCAGAAACTAGTTCTTAGAAAACAATACTTTTTCAGTTAGTATTTCTACTTGGATATGATTTTTTTTTTAATGAAAGAAGTGTCATTAAATCAAAAAGAAATCAAAACTTCAGGGAAACATTATTGATGAACCATCAATTTTATCGAACAGATAAAAACCAGCAAATGCAGCTGAAAAAGAATGGAGACTTTTTATGTTTTTAGAAACGAACATTTCTGGAGCTTTCAGTGAGCTATGAGATGCACTTGAACTGCCAAGTTGACAATTATATCAACATCCACAGCATAGTAGCATTCTGTAGATAATGGACTATATATGAAAGACGCAGTGATTAAAAAGAACTGCTTTAATAGTCACAAATAGATGTACATTTCCCACCTCCCCTCCTTTTTTAAACAAGGATTTTTCACACTAGTTCAGAGATACTTGTAATGCCCTAGATCTTCAGGCTGACTTGTGCTCATTACTGCTGGCTGATTAATGTAGCTTTGAATAGATCACTTCTAAAAACTTATCTTTCTACGTAAATGATTTTATGGCTAACTGGCATTTCTTTGGCAGTTATAAAATAGGAGGAAACAGAGAACAGTAGTCACGTATGACCCACTTAAAAAGACTGAGTGCTACTGTAGGACAGTCCTCATTTGTAGGTCACAGGTCTGTCTGCACATTTAAGTAAATGCCTGCCCTGGTCACTGAAGCAGCAGTTCTGATTCCGGAGTTCCCGATCAAAGAGCTTAACTAGTAATCTTGTTTCACACCTTAAGGCGATACTCTGGTGTGCACTCCTGAGACTTCAAGCAACATAGTAACAATGTGCTGCAAAGAGAAATTGCCTTTACTAGCAGACAAAGAAAGGGAAGGGAGGCAAGGGAAGTATAAGGATTGAAATTTCATTAGAGACCCTGACACTTCAGGCCAGGAAGTGGCATTATAGAATCCACATATGTCCCTTAGATTAAAGGATTATTTTTTCTATCTTTAATAACTCAGGACTGTCAAAGAATGCATTTGGAGGAAATTGCAATAAATAAAGGAGAGTGATCTAGACAGTTACCATGTTGCATAAATAACAGACAAATGTCTCAAATTTATGTTGAGACACATATAGAATTGATTTACTTACTGGTTATCAGAATCACTTCCTTTGCGCTTCCTCGGAATCTCAGCCACAGAGGCATTGTGAGAAGTGGTGGTAGCAGGCTTAGTTACTGGATTCATGAGGCTGGGGACTCCAGAAGCAATGCACGGGTTTCCATCTACTGAGTAATTATCTGTGAATGAGGAAAAAAAAGCTCAGTGTCCAGTAAGAGTCATATTGTGTATCCATTCTGATTTTCATTTACAAAAAAAGAAAATGTCAGTGAGAGGCTTCTATACACCTCAAAAATAAGACACAAAAAGCATGAAGGTTGCACCACTACAATGTTAGTGCAGGAAACAGTACAAAGTCTTCCTACAGTCCTGTAATGATCTCATTGACTCAATCAACACACCAATGCAATAATAAAATACACCTATTTTCCTCCTTAAACAATCTTAGCAGACTACACTGGAATCCTACAGCACCTCAAACATTCTGTGGCAAAATCATAGACATGGCAATAGGTAGCAGATCAAAGTACTGTGACTAATGCTAAATTAAATTTTATAAATATATCATGAACTGTTTTTTAAACAAGACGTACCTCCAAAAAATGAATGTGTGCCATAACTATGTTTCAGACATAAAATCTACAATTACAAATAACATCAGTCATGTAATCCTAAAAAGTCTTGAAATCTTGTCAAAGTCTACCTTCAAGCTCCCATCACAATCCTCCTCTCAAGGAAAACTCCTTTGTTTCTGGGAGTGACAGAAGTGCGCAAGCCAAAATAATCCTAGAGACTACTGGGAAAGAAAAACGGTCTCAAGGAATCTAAGCACTATTACACATTCTTCTACCCCAATGCAAAGCTATCACCAAGAATCACCTAGCTGATGCTTAGGTAAAGAATCAGAATTAGTTCTGTTTCAGCAAATATAAACAGACACTCCCAGCGAGTAAAGTATCCTGTGTGATGCACCCAGAAACAATGAAGAATTAACTCCATAAACGTTGTCTCTTGATCCCTCATCTGTCCCTACAAGAAAGTGAGCATCTCCTACGTCTAGTAGGAGGCAAAACCCAGGATGAGTACTTTCAAAATCCAGCAAGAAGGAGAACTGGATACTTTATCACGAGCTTTCTTTTTTCACAGATTCACAGATTTATTGAGGCTGGAAAAGACCTCTGAGAACATTGAGTCCAGCCTATGACCTAACACTACAACATCAGCTAAACCACGGCACTAAGTGCAGCATCCGATCTTTCCTTAAACCCCTCCAGGGATGGTGACTCCACCACCTCCCTGGCCAGTCCCTTCCGGTGACTAATCACCCCTTCCGTGAGAAGTGCTTCCTAACATCCATCCTAACCCTCCCCTGGTGCAGTTTCAGGCCTCTTGTCCTGTCACAAGTTGCCTGGGAGAAGAGCCTGGCCCCCACCTGCCTACAACTTCCCTTCAGGTAGTTGTAGAGAGTGATAAGGTCCCCCCTGAGTCTCCTCTTCTCCAGGTTGAACAGCCCCAGCTCCCTCAGCCTCTCCTCGTAAGATTTTCCCTCCAGTCCCTTCCCCAGTCTGGTCGCTCTCCTCTGGACCCGCTCCAGCACCTCAATGTCCTTCTTGAAGTGAGGGGCCCAGAGCTGCCCCCAGTGCTCGAGGTGAGGCCTCACCAGTGCCAAGTACAGGGGCAGAATTCCATCCCTAGTCCTGCTGGCCACACTATTCCTGATACAGGCCAAGATACCGTTGGCCTTCCGTGTCCCCTCGGCATAGCTGGCTCATGTTCAGCTGCTGCCAACCAGCACTGCCAGGTGCCTCTCTGCCGGGCCGCTCTCCAGCCACTCATCCCCCAGTCTGTAGTGATACATGGGCTTGTTGTGGCCAAAGTGCAGGACCCTGCACTTGGCCTTGTTGAATCTCATACCATTGGCCTCAGCCCATTTACCCAACTCGTCTAGGACCCTCTGCAGCATCTTCTTACCCTCCAGGAGGTCGACACTGCTCCCCAACTTGGTTTCATCCACAAATTTACTAATGGTAGACTTGATCCCCTCATCTAGGTCACCAATAAAGATGCCAAATAGAACTGGGCCCAGTACTTTTTTTAGTATCTGTCTGTAACTGATAGGTAAAAACCCGTAAAAACAATGATACAGAGTGCATGGTTTTCTTCCTATTAGGTGTAACCACATCTGATACCAGAATAAATACCTTCTAGGTTTTCATTTTCTGTTGGAATATGACTCTGGAGAGTTAAATGAAAATAGGTTAATACGTGAACAACAGCTTGTCTGGTCTTCCACTAATCCCCTCTCTACCATGTCAGACTACGCAGAGTCAGCTCCCGTTTTATTTTAGAAAGCTCTTTAACTCATTAAGTCACACAGGAAGTTCCAAAAAAAGAGGTGGAAACTCAAAGAATCAATAAATACTTGACAAATAAATAACAGCCTTTGGGCATCTCCAACGGAAAAAAAAATTGGCTACTTCAAATACACAACATATTCAAGTTAGGGATACTAAAAATATGTCAAAAGCAGTGACATCATAAATACTACAAGGGCACAAATGGTAGATGTTTGAAATATTTTAATGATTAATTATGACTTCATAATAGCCTTATTTTATATTTCTAGTATAAATTCATGCAATTATAAAATAAACAAAAAAAACCCAGCAATTTTGAAGGAACTTTTTATAAAGAGTAGTTTTAATTTACTTAGGTCATAGCAGCCTATAATTATCAGATTAAGTTACTGAAGTATAAGCATATTTCATGAATATTCATGAAAGAGTACTTACTAAACAGAAACCTAGATGTATCAAAGACAAGAATGCCTTCAGCACAACAGATCCTTTCGTCCTGGAACAAAGCAGGACAGAACAGACCCACTGACCTAAATACTCCTTTGCACACAGATGGCCAGCCTGCTTTCTAAACCACTTCCCTTTAAAGAAACAAAATGAAATGCATCATTTATAGCTTCTCCAATTTATCCTTCATATAATCAAAATTATTACTATTTTTTCCCCTTACACTCAAGCAACAAATTCTGAATATAGCACTTATCTCCTCTGCATTTCCTAACAACATTCTTTTCTTCTTAACTAAGAAAACAAAAAATGTTTAGATTATCAGCAAGAATGACCTGTTAAGAACTTCTATGCTACAATTTTTAGGTGATTAATTGAATCCTAAGTGCTATCGCTGTGACAAACTCAATGCCATGTCAAACGTCATCTAACTAAATGCCTCTAAGATACCTGGTTGACCTCAGGCAAAAATATAAGGTTAAGAATCTGCATCAACCCCTGACATACACAGCAGGCAGCATATATTCTTCATATATACTCTTTAAGATTCTAAAAAAAACCAACCAACCCAAAACAAACCCCAAAAACTTAAAGATAATACAAAAGAAAACAAATAGAGAACTAAATATAAAGCTTCGGAACTATCAAACATTGTAGAAAGGTAAACATTTGGAATTTAGCAGACAAGACCAAATCTTTTTAACATCTACTACTCAGTGAACAAGAAGCAGGCAGAAACAGTTCACAAAGCTAAGTCAGCTTTGAGAAGTCAGTATGAGCGCTTTAAAATAATCTCTCAGGGCTTTATATTTATAAGCTACCATTATGATACCAGGTGATTCCAAGGTGCTTACCCTCTCACTGAAGAGTGTCTTAGCCTCATGTAGTCTGTGATGAAAGATTTATTTCCTTCTCCGGCTATACCACTTTGAGAGAGCTGGATAAAGGATTTGAAAATCTTTGGGTTCACAAGAGAATGCTCAAGAATGCACACCAATAACCAGGGCGTGCTTCTATGATACGAAAAAGCAGGATTCTTACCTTTAATTTTTGCACCTGGCTGAATTTCTTATATTTTTCAATTTCTGTGAACATTTTCATGCTATTAACATCAAACCCAAACACCTCTAAGAACATATGAAACAAAATTAAATGTTTCCCCATTTTATAGCACTCCTGTTTCATGTAAAATAGTATCCAGAAAGAGCATTCTTTATTACAAGTTTATTCTCCTGGAAAATCGAAATCATTAGCCAAATTCTAAACTACTAGAAATAGTTTAATTCAACTAGAGATATTTTGGTTTACCACCCCAAAGGTTATTACTTACACTAGTCTGGTTTTCTAGTCACATAAAATTCCAGATGAGAAATCAAACTTGAAAAAAAATTATTACCGTTCATTTCAAAGTTTTGCTAATGCCCTGGAATACTGATAACTGAATGTTAATGGTAAGTGAATAGTTCCTCAAATACATATGTCTATTCACAATCTGTGCTTGGTTCTCAGTGTTAAGTATATATGCTTATCTGTATTAAAAAATAAAAATATTTAACAAGCTTATTGTGCACATAAAGACTGATGAAAGTAATACTGAAAAAAACCCCACTGTAATCATTCTCTCTGTGAAAAAACAAAACCCGTCCAAACATTGTGAAAACACCATATGAAAACCAGCTCATTCCCGATAAGTGTATCAGAAAAAAAACACCTATTATTTTAACACTAACTTTAGTGTACTTCATACTCGGGCAAACAAAATATTTAAGGAATGGTTATCAATACATATAGTTCTCACTGCATCAACATAAAAGTCCATATCCTACTGCACTACAACCTCCCTCGTGTTTTTCTTCAAGAATAAATAAATAAATAGATAATCCACAGTCCCCAAGGGGGCTGGCAAGGAGGTGAACAACTACAAATGAACTATGTGAAACTACTGTTAAGGGGTGGGTTATGAAGTAAAGACATAAGAAATCAACAGTATTCCTACATTCAGCAAAGGTTCTGTGTAAATCACATGCAATGCACTAAGAAACAAGGCTTGGGAGACTCTACATTTTTCCAATTACCAACAATAATATTTTCTAAATGCATGCCACATTCCTGAGCTGTTTTTTCCACTAACAGTTTTAAGGTTTTCAGTTCCCAAATAAACACAATCTATTAGAGAAGGCTAATTGCCAAACTCCACCAGCCATAAGAGGTGAGATTCGTCTGAACGCGTAAAGATGTCCACATCTGAACTAGCCATTCTAATCCCTCTTGGAGGGAAGAAGACATTTGTAGGGTGAATCATCTCAACCCAAAATAGATTCCTACAGTTGGCTAGATGAAATACAACATTTCTAGGGTGATTCATCTCAATCTAAAATAGATTCCTACAGTTGGTTAGATGAAATACACTCCAAGAGTGCCTACCTCAATTTCATGATTATACAAAGACCAAAGTAACTATCTCAGACTTGGATATCTACTCTGCAGATATCTAAAGATAAGCGAGATGAATCCCACCCAAGGTGGCTATAGAACTACCATGTAATTCTTAAAATATAACAGCCACAGGCAGCACCTGTTTGTGTCACACGCAACCAGTTTAAGCCCAAGACAGTCTTTCGAAATTATTGCCTTAATTACACACTACCACCTCATGACCCACTCATCCCGCTACGAGAGGTTTGCTTTTCTGGCTAGGTTTATTCCCCATAGGCTTTCCTAAAATATTTATTTAGTACTAAAACATTATTTGGACTATTCCTCCTTTTTAGAATCGTCAAAAGGAAATCATACAATACACACATAAGCACTGTCAAAAATTAGCAGAAAACCACAAGTCACGTAGGTACTAATTAACTAATAAACCCCCTGTCAGTCAGTCCTCATTCAGCCAGTTTGAAAAAGAACATCTCAATCCATCTATCGGATTTTACTTCAGTAAAATATGCTTGAAATAAAATGCCAATTAATAAGTACATTTATAAAACTTACGGGTGTCACTCTTCATAGTCTGTGAATAAATGTACACATCAAACTTGGAGAAACGTCACAGCTCTGCAGCTGCCTAAGTTAACAATGTGGCAACACTGGCACAACCTTTCTAAGCAGGCATTTTCAGTTCAGCTTCCTATTTTGAAACACTTGCTGCCAGAAGGAAAGGAGAAGAAAGAAGATGCTTTGAATTGAAATTTCTAAGACTACAGATGCCACAGACTATTAAAACGTGTATTTTCCAAATATATGTTCCTGGAGCGCACAAAAACCTTTAGCTAGAAATCCAAGCTTTGACAAGTTTAAACAAGTCAAAATTATGTGACAAGTAACTGTAGCTAAAGTGGCACATATGGGTTCTCTAGTCTAACAAGATGAGTTATTAAAATGAAAATCTACTCACAGAAGCTACTAGGCTATGTCTACAGGAGTAAATGCAATGGCATGACAGCAATGGGTCAGTGGAGAGAAGCAGCTAGTGCAGAAGCCCCTGTTTCTAATTCCTAAGTGGTTCAGGGAGCTTACACTAAACCACATTTAGTCTGGTTCACTGGGCAAAAAAATCCTTACAACGCATGCGTTTTAAAGCTGTCTGAGAACAAATCACTGGGGCAGTCCTTCATGTTTGGAGTTGGAGTATGTTTGGTATGTGCCTGGAGTAGCACTAACCTTGCTACAATAAAATTCTAGTTTAATCTATCCTGAAAGAAGTCCAGTTCATTGAAACCAAAACCGCTCTGCAAATCAAATGAGCAGTAAATGGAGATGATAGGGTTCAATTTAAACCAAAGAGCTATTTGCTCTGAAACAAAACTCTAATGTGCATACAGCCTCTGAGCATGCACTTGATTTCAGGGTCTCAATCTGTAGTCCTCAGGAGTGCAGTCACACACAAAAGAAGCAGATCTGTACACATACACACACATCCAGGCACAGAAACAACCTAAATTTTCTAAACTGAGGTACTACTCAAGACATCACGTTGGGTTCTAAAGTTTAGTGACAACTGACATGCTCAGGTTTTTTTAGATAAGACATAAGATGTCTCTGACTATCTAAGCAATTACAGATATATCTACCTATACATGCAGCACGCACAGAGGAGAGCTATTGAGTCAAACAATGTCAAATAACTCTATGTCCTGTAGATTGGTTTATTTTACTAGGGAGCTATTTTTAAAAAAACCAATTTTAATGAATTCTTACTGCAGATTTTCATTACAGAATGATAACACTATAAGGATATCCTACACACATACAGTACGGTATGAGGAAGAAAGTTACAGGTGCTATGATACACATCACTTTTACAGGTCCTGCAGATCTGAAAACCTATAAAACAAAGAACCATATTTTCTAAACGGGGTATTAAATATTATTTTTATTTATTTATTTTAGAGCTTTAAAACGGGCCATGGAAAGCATGTTCAGGCTAGTTACAGCAAGGCGGGCATCCAGATCGCTGCCCACAGTATCTCTCACTGAAAGCTGGGGCAACAATTTTCATTGGATTTAAGATGGGAAAACAGTAAAAATGTACTGTCTAAACCAGTAGGGTTTCTTCCTCAAATTTTATCAGCATGCATAATGCAGGAGCAAGATATAGAGACTTCAGTAATGAAACCATCTTATGAACACCACCATTCGGAGAATAAACTCTTAAAGGTTAACTTAACACTGAATTTGGTTTTAATATCACAAAATAGTGAAAGGAAAAATTATATTATTCTGAATCATAGAGATTTGGCTCAAACACTAACATGGGCAACTGATTGCTTTCTGAATCTATTTTTACTTCTTTTCACCACTCAGAAGAGTAGTCAAGAATAACAACTTACCAACAACACATTTACTTAATAGATTTCAAACACCAAATATTTGGCCAAACCTATTAGTGTATTAAAAAACATGACTGTAACTAGATAATGAAAAGATATTACACAAGCCCTTGAAAGGCTATCCTGCTTTCCCAGTCACTTTCAGGCTCAAACCAAATCACTGATAGAAATCGAGAGTCTCGTATATCACAGTTCATTACTGGGAAATAAAAAAACCCCCACCACAATAAACCACCTCTCCAATAATACACTGTTAAAGGAATGGAGGGTAGCTGCTTTCTTGTAACTTTTGGATTCAAAGTATTGTAAAATGCTGATTCCTATCACGTCACCTGCAGAACTTCCATGGTTTAGCCGGCCCTGGAGTTCCAAACAGGGAATTTAACAGAATATTCACCTCCCACAATTGCCCACCAAATTATTATTTCTACAATGAATCTGATTCTCAGTTGACGTGAGCTGTTCAGTTTAGAGGGTTTTATTTCATAATGTGCAAGCGTACCGACAATAATGTGTACACTCAAGTGAAAAACGCTATTGAGCAGCTAACCGTGGTGTGAACCAATCCACAAAAATTAAGATACTTTTATCAAAGAAAATAAAAATAAAAATAATCTGTTTCCCCAAAATCCATTAGAGGAAGAGGTATAAACACGGTAACAAAAGAAACCAGGGAGAGAGGTTTCTTTCACAATAAAACATGAAAGCCTAGGGTTCATTGCTTTCTCAAATCCATTTGTAAATGGAAATGTCTGCGTATTTGGTGGTTTGTTTATTTTTATTATTTCCTTTCATCACAGTAGTACATGACACAGAAGCAGTAAATCCTTGTTTTAAGCAGTCTGATAGACTGCAGAAACTCTAAAAAAACCCCATAACCACCAAACCCCCACTTTGTTTCCAAACACTGGATTACTCACTGCAGAATTACACCGGCATTTAAACAATCAAGCAGCAGGGAGAGAAAAATGCCAATTACCCTAGACGACCAGGATCCCCACTAAAACACACATAACCCAACAGACGTTTAGACAACAACTGCTACTCAACCTAGAAAGAATTGGTGCTAACTAAACAACTGCAGTGATGATTTAGGGGAGATTTGCTGGCTTCTTTTTTTCCAAACCCTGCGTTTTTACCCTTTCTTTTTTTGGTCTCTGCAGAGTGGGGAAGCAACATACTCGCTTGAAAGCAGGAAGAGCACGGAACAGCTGCTGGTGGTTTACAACCAGCCTTGTTTTAGTAGCAGAGACTTATGATTAAGAACAAGGAAGGAACATCTAACCTTGATCACCAGGCAAGCGTGGGCAGGTACACACACACACACAGAGGCTACACCTAAAATACTAAATTACGTTTACCTACAGAAGATTATACCAGCGTTATTAGAAACACATAAACCGCCTAAGCAGTAAAGTACCTACGAAGTTGACAAAACACAGGTTTTTAGCCCACATCCCATCAGGATGCTGACACATCTGTACCAGGGATAAACAGCAGCACAGAGCGAACATTATGCTCGGGGTTTCTCTGGAAGGGCACAAACCCAGCGCCGGGGTACCCACCCCTTGTGCACCTCCCCAGAATGAACTTCAGCGGCTGGAAAGGAGTTCGCAGCGCCAGGGTCAGACACTGAGGCCAGGGTTGGCGTGGGGGGTGTGTGTGTGGGTGGTTTGCAGGCAAGCAAGAGGCGGAATTAAAACCAAAACCCACCATCGGGGAGTTGACACCGGGAACACGATTTGACCCAGTTGGGGCTGCACCCCGAGGAAGCTGACACAGACAGACACACAGACACACATAGACGGACACAGACAGATACACACATAGACAGATACACAGACAAACACATAAGACACACAGAGAGACACACAAATACACAGACAGACACACAGCCAGACACACACATAGATAGACAGACACACAGCCAGACACACACATAGATAGACAGACACACAAGACACACAGATAGACACAGACAGACAGACACACA
>WEIS01034996.1:0-12992 GCA_013389965.1 Todus mexicanus
CCTTTCCCCTTCTCCACACCCTTCCTCATCCCCTTCTCCATCTCATTCCCCTTCCCCTTTCCCGTCTCTTTCCTCTTCTCCATCCCCCTTATGCCCATCCCTTTCCCCTTCCCCATCCCATTCTCCTTCCCCTTCTGCATCTCTCTTCCCTTCCCCATCTCATTCCCCTTATCCCATCTCTTTCCCCTTCCCCATCCCTGTCCCCTTTCACAGAATCAGAACTATTGAGGTTGGAAAAGCCCTCTGAGCTCATCGAGTCCAGCCTAGGACCTACCACCGCCACTCAGCTAAACCCTGCCACTAAGTGTGGCATCCAGTCTGGCCTTAAACCCCTCCAGGGACGGTGACTCCACCACCTCCCTGGGCAGCCCAGCCCAGGGTTTGATCCCCCTTGCTGTGAGGAAGAGCTTCCTAAATGGAAGTCCTTCCTTTCCCCATCCCTACCCCCTTCCCCATCCCCTTTACTTTCCCCATTCCCATCCCTTTCCCCATCTCTTTTCCCATCCCCTTCCCTCCTTCGAGTCTCCCAAGGAACAAGCGCCAGGACAAGAGGAACCGGCCTCAAGTTGCCCCAACCAGGGGAGGGTTAGGTTGGAGCTGAGGAACAATTTCTTGCCCAGTGTCAAGGGTTGCCCAGGCGTGTCCCAGGCTGCCCAGGGCAGGGGTGGAGTCCCCCTGATCCCTGGAGGGGTTTCCAAGCCGTGGAGATGTGGTGCTGAGGGACACAGGGTTTCATAGAACCACAGAATGTTTGGGGTTGGAAGGGACATCGAAAGATCATCCAGTCCAACCTCCATGCCAAAGCAGGATCACACAGATGAGGTCACACAGGCAGGTTTTGAACATCTCCAGAGAAGGAGACTCCACAACGCCCCTGGGCAGCCTGGGCCAGGTTCTTTCACTCTCACTGTGAAAAAATTTCTCCTCATCTTTACACGGAACCTCATCTGCTCCAGCTTGCACCCGCTGCCCTTTGTCCTACCATTGGTGCCATCGAGAAGAGTCTGGCTCCATCGCCCTTTACATATTTAGAACCATGACTGAGGTCCCCCCTCAGTCTCCTTTTCTCCAAGCTGAGCAGCCCCAGCTCCCTCAGCCTTTCCCCAGCAGGGAGATGTTCCCCTCCCTTCAGCATCTCTGGGGCTCTGCGCTGGACTCTCTCCAGCCGTTCTGGGTCCTTCTGGAACTGAGGGGCCCAGCCCTGGACCTTGAAGATCTTACAGGCCTTTTCCAGCCAAAAAAGTTCTACAAATTATGTGAAAGCATATTCCGAGCTACCCTTGCTTGACAGAATAAGGTACATTTACCTGTTTTCAGCACTTGCCAGCAGCGCAGGAGTGAACGTGAAGCCGCCGCAGGTTGTTGCAGAAGACATCAGCAGCCATCGCTCACCTGGGTACCGCAGCTTTGGTTGCCACAAAGTCAGACATCCCTCGGAGGTGAGAAACCTCCCGTCGGAGGCCACATGCAGGAGCAGCCCATCAGACAGACCTTCCTGACGGAGACCACTGGACTGAAGTAGACATTAAACACCAGGGAAGGTGGCTGTGAAGAACATTTTCCATATGTGGACCGGCTGAAAATGAACACACGGTGATTCAAAATCTGCTTCACGAGTTCCTCAGCACAGCCTGAGTAACTTGTCCCATTAAAGCTAGAGGATTGCTTCAAGTCACGGGTGGTGCAGACCCTCATCTGACATTGAAAGCTGAGAAAAGCTTTTAAAAACAGATGGCTTTTTTCCTCTTAGGTGCCACCACATCCCATCTCTTGAGCTGCACATTTCTGACGCAGCTGCCTTTTCCCACACAAACCAACCTCAAACCCGCTAATTTCGCATTTCCCCCCCGTCTTTTTACCTACCCCTCTAATTATGAAGCAACAGAAATGTTAATTTATGGCTATCTTGGCATTCCCTGGAACCTCACTGGTGGGAATCCGGCTGCCTTCACCCGCTTGCCAGCAGTTCCTCTGGGAACGAACGGGCGCTGCTGTACCCGCCGTACCTCATGCCACCAGCATCGCCGCCGCCAGGTTGTTTCTGTCTTTTCCGGCTCCCGTTACGCTTGGAGGACAGTTTAATTGTGTGCTAAGTTCCCCGTAAGCAAGGCCCCTCTTCTGAATCAAGGCCCCTTTCCTGCAGCTTTACCGCTGTTGACCAGTTGCGGCTGGGGATGCTTTAAAAAAAAGCTACAAGAACCCCACGGGATCCTTTCCCATATCCACACTCGTCTTCACAGAGAGCGACATCCGAGGCTGGAGACTTTAACTACATTCCTGTTTCTTCCCAATCAACCCATTCTGGCCCCCGCTGAAAGTTATGTATTTCTTTTTCTCCAGCTTCAACTGTGGAATTTAGAACTGCTGCCCAAACCATCAGGTTTAGCAGTTAAGGGAGCGTTTCTGAGCTCCCCTACCCTCCAGGTATTTCTGTAGGCTGGAAGTTGGCACCTAAAATAGGCTGCTCTGAGCACAGCAGTATATTTCAAGGTCAGCTCTAACAAACATACGCTTCTGGTGCTGCAAGTCTCAACGCTCCTCGAAGCCCATCGCAAACCAGAACCTCCCAGAAGGGAAGTACTTGGATACGTATGGAACCCACCACTGATCAGCTCAGCTTAAAACCATCTGGGTAAGGGCTTTGCTGAGTCAGGACCAGGAGATAAAGCTCTGATCTCTTTTGACAGGGGCTGCTGGAAATGCTTCTGGTCTAGGCACTTGTACAGGAAGGTACAAAGCTGACACGTAGTTACTTATTCTAGAATTTGGGAGAGGCTTTTTCTTCCCCTTCAACAGCACAAAATGTAAAAAGCCTGAAAAAATATGACTCATCTTTTAGCAAGAGCTGCCAGTGAGGACTTCAGAAGGGTTAATACAAGGAACTAAATGAAACAAAAAAATCACTTGTTCAGCTTATTCAGCAGATCAGTGGCCCGGCGAGAGCTGACAGCTGCCTTTTCTGTGTTGAGAGCATTAGGGGAGCACTGTCCTGAGCTGAATTTCACCACCAGAAGAGCTCTTCCCAAACTTACAGAGAAGAGAACGAGCTGGGTTTTGACTGCTGAGGGAAAACCGTAATCGAGGTATCATCATTTGGGACTCCTCGAATGTTATTTTTGCAGAATGAAGCAGCTCTCCTTCATAAAGGGTGTTCTGCTCAGGGTGACACCTCAGACAGGTTCTACCCTTCTTCATCCTCAGGAAAGGAGCACGGAGGGCACAGGCAGTAGAAGAGTGTCCAAGAGACAGATGGTGAGATTCATCTTCCCAGGAGAAGAACATGATCGCCCATCCCCAGACATTACCTCTTCTCCTCTCCCAGAGGGAACACCCCAGGCGGTGAGAGCAATGTAGGCAGGCTGATCAACTTGTGCCTTGGAAGCCTGAGCTGCTGCAAATCCCACCACAGAGCTCTTCCTCCAGCCAGGAGCCAGAAGAAATGGGAACCACTTCTCCGTCTAGAGGGCTTGAGACATCTGAGGGGTTAGTAGCTGGAGGGAGAGGTTCAGCTCCCCGGGAGCTGTTGTGTGCTGGGCTCCTTGAAGCTCTGCTCACCGCAGGGAGCGGGCCCAGCTGCAGACCGAAGGACAACCAACGCTGACAGAATCATAGAATCATAGAATAATTAAGGCTGGAAAAGCCCTCTTAGATCATCGAGTCCAGCCTAGGACCTCCCACCACCACTCAGCTAAACCCTGCCACTAAGTGTGGCATCCAGGCTGGCCTTAAACACCTCCAGGGACGGTGACTCCACCACCTCCCTGGGCAGCCCATCCCAATGCTTTATAACCCTTTCTGTGAGGAAGAGCAGGGCCAAAAACTGTACTGCCAAACACTTACTAAAAGCCCCGGCCCACGGCAGGGGGGTTGGAACAAGATGATCTTTAAGGTCCCTTCCAACCCAACCCAGTCTAGGATTCTATGAAATGCAATTCCCGACCTTGTCCCTACAAGGAACACGCATTGCTCAAGCTCTTACAAATTAAGACTGGGGTGATTTATTAATCTTGTTAAGAACTCTGATACAAAGCACAGTNTCCGTTTCTTCCTGTTTTTTTTTTTTTTTTACGGTTTTTTTTTTTCATTTCGTTTTTGTTGTGGGTTTTTTTTGTCTTTTAAGTCTTCAGCAGCAAATCAACAGCAATTAAGACACGGCGTTAAACTGTTTGGGACCGGCAGCTGTCGGTCGCACGCCTCCGAGCGCGCGCGCGGGGTCAGAAGGGCAAGCGGCCAGAGGCTTTTTAAAAAAACCCCAAATAACTCANGCGCCTCCGAGCGCACGCGCGGGGTCAGAAGCTTTTTAAAAAAACCCAAATAACTCATTAACACCTCGTTGTGTAATCGTCCCGCTGTCCACTTGGTGTTTTTCTTTTAATAAAAAGGCCACTAGTGCTCCAATTCGACAGAAAACTCCACAGACGCACCTTTTTCTTTTTTTTTTTTTTTCTGGCTCAGTGCAATTCGACGCTGTCAGTTTAAATTCATTTAGTGTCATTTACAGTGCAAAAAACAAAGAGAGAGAGAGAGAGATAGATAGATAGATATTTTGTATACTGGCGTTAACTGTGGGCACTGAGGACGTGAAAGAAGGCGATGCTGCTGATCACCTGAGGGTAACGCTGTCCAACAGAGCGTACGTCGGGTTTTTCTCCAATTTAAACTCGTTTCTTTTTCCGACCAGCAGCACTTTAAGAGCATCATTTGTGAAAGTACTAAAATACACTGCCTTTTTTTTTGTTTGTTTGTTTGTTTTCCTCCTCTTTTTTTGAATAAATAAAAACAACAACCAAAAGAAAAAAAAAAATAATAAAACAAACCCAAAAGGAACTTTACAAATACTATTCCAGTGTCAATGACTATGAGGGCTACGGTCATTGAGGAGTTTCTGCATTTTCTAGCAAAGACAGTCTGTGCAAAGGAGGGTGGGAGAGCTCCCTTTTGTAAGTCTTTGGTGGCAGTTTGGGTAACTGGGGGCTCGAATTGTGCCGGGGAGGGACGGGGGGTGCAGGAGGGTGGGCCAGGTTGTTGTGACTGGCGCTGACGACGCAGCAGCGGCGCAGAACCCGGGGAGAGGGGGTGCTGGGAGGAGTGCCGGGAGAGCTGGGGCCCGTGCTCGGCTCTCGGAACCGCTCGGGATCTCGGTGCAAACGTCCCACCGGTGGCGGCTGGAGGTTCAGAGGGCAGTTGATAAAGTGTTCGGGCGGTCGGAGCGGTACCGGTGGGGGAGTATCAGGAAGAGGGTCCCGGGGAGGCGGAGGAGGAGGGCTGTGCAGCGGCTGCTCGAAGGGGTTAGTGTAAGCGGGAGCGCGAGGCTGGATCTTTGGAGGCGGCGGCTGCCGAGGTGGAATTGCTGGAGGATCGTCATCCGACTTTGTACTTCCCTATAACATCACAGAGGAGATGGCATGGTAAGAAATGTAGATGCTCAGATAACGAGTACATCTTCTGACAGATGCAGAATTCTCTTAATGTTTGCTATTGGTGCTGTCAGGGACGTGATACTGGCACAGCCATACCTTTGACCACAGAATCAGACTGGTTTGGGTTGGGAGGGACCTCTAAGGGCCATCTTGTCCAACCCCCCTGCAGGGAGCAGGGCCATCTGCAACTAGAGCAGGTTGCTCAGAGCCCCCAACAACCTCCCCTGCAATGGGGACAGGGATGGGGCAGCCACCACCTCTCGGGGCAACCTGGGCCAGGCTCTCCCCACCCTCAGCACCAACAACTTCTCCCTTCTCTCCACTCTCAATCTCCCTCTGGCAGTTCCAACCCATCCCCCTTGTCCTGTCCCCACAGGCCCTGCTCCAAAGTCTGTCCCCATCTTTCTGCCAGGCCCCTTGAAGCCCTGCAAGGCCCCCAGAAGGTCTGCGCGGAGCCTTCTCTTCTCCAGGCTGAACCCCCCCAGCTCTCCCAGCCTGGCCTCCCAGCAGAGGGGTTCCAGCCCTCCCAGCATTGCTGGGGCCTCCTCTGGCCCNCAGTTAGCAGGCAACTCTGAGGGACAGAAACATAAACCAAGTGAACTCCCAGGGAGCACTGGAATTTAACTTTCTCAGCAGTCACTTCTCTGTTGCAGAATTTACCCCGCTTTCCCACAGTGGCTGCGGTTTGCCCGCGTGCCACGCTTCCACTGGAGTGGAAGGTTTGTTCTCTCTGCTGTCCCTCTTGGATCTAAAACCTGTATAAAAAACCTTCTGAGAACCCTGTTCTTACGCAGCCCACGTTTTCATTTCAGATTTTAATTCCCATTCCTGAAACCAGGGGAAGCAGAGTTCAACAAAACATTCTGCAGAGCCCCGGTACTCACTCGACTGTGGCAGACTGACGGGAGCGAAGATGCTGTTGTTGCCTGTTAAGTGAAAATAAATTGATTAAAGCCTTTGCAGACAGAACAACTGCACTACACCGCGTAACGTACGCTTGCGAACAACCTCAAAGATCACCATCATCTCCACGTTTATTTACTGCTAACATGAGTTCAACTTTCCTTTGTCAAATGCTCCTGAACTAGAGATTTTAAGTTATGCTGGGAATTAAACTTCGTTATAAGCTTGAAAAGGAAAAACATCGTTGCTGGCCCAGGCTGCCCAGAGAGGTTGTGGAGTCTCCTTGTGTGCAGAGATTCCAAGCGCGCCTGGACACTGCGATGCTGGGCCCCCTGCTCGGGGGGACCCTGCTGGAGCAGGGGGGTGGCACCAGAGCAGCTCCAGAGGGCCCTGCCAGCCTCCACCACACTGGGATTCTGGGATTATTCTCCTCTGTTCTGACACGACCACGCTGTTCTTCCACTTCCCTGCAGCCCAAACGTCCTCAGAATTTAACATATAAAAATTGTTTGTCACTTGTACCCTCCCATCAGGCTTAACATGCCTGGCAAGTCCGCAGCCTCCTTAGAGCAAAGCCAAGACCTGGCACGTGCTGGTTTAACGACCAAGAAGCTTCTCTCAGCTACAAGCAAAGCCTGGGAGCATTATCAGTGCACATGATCGTGCCATTCAGGAACTGATAATGCCAGTTTTTAGTCAAGACTGCATTTTGAAGCAAGTGCCTTGACCATCCCCACTTCTGGCGCTTCGGTTCATGTTTCAGAACACAGAGACTGGATTCCCTTCAGAGGAAAGTAGAACAGGATCACCAGCTTGTGCTCCAGAACCACTCCCTGCTGTGGACACCAGCTCCACAGCACCTCTTCTCTCTACGGATGTGCCCCATGCGGTAAAGCGAGCAGAGCCCCCGCGTGTGCCGCACGGGGACCTCTCCCATAACAAGCTGCCTCAGCTCCACCAGGCAAAACGACTGGAAATGCCACTTATTATTTAACCACGTACAGCAAGGACTTCCAAACCACGGCACAGGTAACGCTGACACGTAAACTTCATAGCCCGCAGCTAAATTTTCCAACTTTTTCTTTTTTTTCCCCACCAACACATTTTGGAAGCCCGAGAGACGGTAACGACAGTTCTCGCGACACGCTGCACCGTTACCGTAAGAGCTGTTGAGATCGATGTCTAAAAACACGCTGAACTCTGACGAAGCCGACACCGGCGGCGTAGACGGGGTGTTCGGGGAAGTTGGTGCCGACACCGCTGATTCGTGCTCTGCCTCGGTGATTCGGCTGAAACTGATCTTACTGGGTTCCTTTTCGAGCGGCAGCGGGTGGCTTCTCAAGGTGCCCGAGGTGGAGCCGTGTCTGCCGGTATTGGGCCTTATCCCGGGGGATTTCAGGGGGTACGTTGTTTTTCTAGGCTGGAGAGAGTAAAGCTGGTTAGCAACGTTTCAGAGAGCAAAGCCTCGAGGAGATATTTTTTAAAGTACTCAGGAAATGCTCCTGAAAAAGCCGCACAGCCTTTCTATGATGGAGTGGAGCCTACAACGAACTACGGTCTGTCGGTATCTATACGGCAGGAGTTTGCTGAGAAGTTAGAGATGCAGCTTAATAAACCTTTCTCCCAGCTTAGTCAAGGAGATTCAAGCCCAGTCAACTGACAGCAACATGAGTATCTATTTTCAGAAAAGATTTCAGAGAAATTACCATAAGCAGCGTTTTTGCAACAGTCATTTCGGTCGCTTTCTTGTCGGATTTGTAATAGCATCTTACTCATCCCTCCAACAGGCGACTGGCAAGATGATTTAGAGCTCTCCCCAAAATTAGAGGTGTCTCCAGCTCCTCAGAAGTACAATTACAACTTAGGAAAACCAAGAGAGGCATCTTTCTGCTTAAAAAAAGAACCCTGGGCTCCGGTGGCTACTTTTGTTTTAAAACCCCAAATTGCCACTCCTTTGAGTCGAACTGTATTTTGTTTTCAGTTCTCCAATTTTCGCAACGATCCAAACATTTAGACCAAAGAGAATGAGAAATTAACCTCTACTTAAAGAAAATGTAACACATCAATTATGTATAAAATCTGTATTTCGATTAATATTAATATTGTAGAAGATTTCTTGATATGGTGAAATGAGAAATATTATTACGTGTTGTATCCAATGACTATATGGGAAGAACCCCAAATCGAAAGGGGAAGATTTTAGGTTTTGGGGAAAGAAAAAATATTCAGTCTAAAATAAACCAAAGGTAGCAAGTTTTAGTAGTGACGAACACCTGAAATAGAAGTATTTTAAAATCAAGTTTTGCTGGGAAATCATCTCGTGACACGGAATTCTGCAGCAAATCTGTGTCGTGACACAGAATTCTGCAGCAAATCTGTGTCGTGACACAGAATTCTGCAGCAAATCTGTGTCGTGACACAGAATTCTGCAGCAAATTTGTGTCGTGACACAGAATTCTGCAGCAAATTTGTGTCGTGACACAGAATTCTGCAGCAAATTTGTGTCGTGACACAGAATTCTGCAGCAAATTTGTGTCGTGACACAGAATTCTGCAGCAAATTTGTGTCGTGACACAGAATTCTGCAGCAAATCTGTCGTGACACAGAATTCTGCAGCAAATCTCTGTCGTGACACAGAATTCTGCAGCAAATCTCTGTCGTGACACAGAATTCTGCAGCAAATCTCTGTCGTGACACAGAATTCTGCAGCAAATCTCTGTCGTGACACAGAATTCTGCAGCAAATCTCTGTCGTGACACAGAATTCTGCAGCAAATCTCTGTCGTGACACAGAATTCTGCAGCAAATCTCTGTCGTGACACAGAATTCTGCAGCAAATCTCTGTCGTGACACAGAATTCTGCAGCAAATCTCTGTCGTGACACAGAATTCTGCAGCAAATCTCTGTCGTGACACAGAATTCTGCAGCAAATCTCTGTCGTGACACAGAATTCTGCAGCAAATCTCTGTCGTGACACAGAATTCTGCAGCAAATCTCTGTCGTGACACAGAATTCTGCAGCAAATCTCTGTCGTGACACAGAATTCTGCAGCAAATCTCTGTCGTGACACAGAATTCTGCAGCAAATCTCTGTCGTGACACAGAATTCTGCAGCAAATCTCTGTCGTGACACAGAATTCTGCAGCAAATCTCTGTCGTGACACAGAATTCTGCAGCAAATCTGTGTCGTCACACAGAATTCTGCAGCAAATCTCTGTCGTGACACAGAATTCTGCAGCAAATCTCTATGGTTTATTAACTACGTATTGTCTTTTTTATAGTGGCTGGAGAATTTTAGCTATTTAATTTGCAGGACAAGACTTACAAATCGAGGTGGTTGCTTGCAGTTTCGAGGTTCAATTTCTAGAGACTTGTTGAACAGATAATCCGTAAACTCTTTTTCTGGTATCTTCCCCATCGGATTGAGATTCTCGAAGAATTTCTAAACGGGAGAAGCATCGGTAACATTTTAAAAATAAGCATAACCACAGAATTTCAATGAAATAGTCGTAATTCACTGATTAAAGTCTAGCTTTTCACTACGGCGAAGCTTATTTCCAGGAAAACCAGAGTGAAATATTCCCTGAAATACATACAAACCAATCCAATGCAAGAAACAACCACGTTCACGCTAAGTTTGCTGACGTGAAAGAACGACCTTGTGCCAATGACTGGGCAGGGAAAGTGAAGTCTTCTGTAAAAGGTCTGATGATTTTTGACCAGTTGCCTCAACATCCCAGCCCCAGGAAGGAGCAGAATTGTGGTGGCACTTTGCTGTCTAACCGTCGCTGCTCCCCCTCATCTTGTGATGGGCACGAGATTAGGTCAAATACTCGACGATTATTTGGCATTTTCTGGTTGTGTACATTCTTTTCGCCCTCTTATCCCCCCGAGCAGACATTTAACGTTTGATTACCCGAATTTCTGGCTCTATCCGTAAACAGTAAGGCTGGTTTTGGTACTGCTGAATCTCGCCTGTGATTTCAGCCACTTTTCTCCTCTTGCTGAAGTTAATTAATTCTTTCCCTTGTCGTTTAAGGAAGTCAGGATTCCCTTCTTCTGTCTTCAAAATATTTGTTAGGTATATCCCTGATAAAGAGAGAAGTGGATTTGAAAGTTCACTTCCATTCCAAGAGCTGATTTCATTCTTTCTAACGAACAATAAAAAAGGCTGAGCATGGGGACACCATTCCTTTGGGAGATCATTTCCTGGGGAGACCATTCCCGTTAATGCTCCAACTGATTATTAGCTGGCAAAAACCAATCGAGTCTGAATTTTACACAAGAATGATAAGTTGTTGAAATAGGGTCTTTTATCTCCTTAACATGAGATCGTGCGTTTAGCAAAAAAACAGCTTCAGGTCACCACCATAATCAAATCAACAATATGAAGGCAGCATTAAGTTAATACCCATACCAATAGAACACCAGTAATCTGTACACTGAACTAGAGAGGTAAATTTATATAAAAGACACTAAATCTAAAAAAATTAGGCACCTAGGAAGTCAGTCACATATTATATTATTATTTTTTTAAAAAGCTAAACACAACCTGGAATATTTAAGCACTAAGAATGCATCTGCATCCAACTCAAGATTGAGAATACGTATGGGATTAGCCTGCCCGGGGTTTACTTACCAAAGAAAGGCACACAGGGTGGATTGATTGACTTGAGCTTAGCGAGGTATTTTTTAAAATGATCTTGACTTAATTCTACTGCTTCGTCCAAAACTCTCTTTTTTCTTTCCTGCAGTGCCTAAAATAAGCAAAGAAAAAGAGAAAAGTTAGCAAAAGCCAAGGCGATTCCCCAGCTCTCTTCAGCAGAACTTCAGAACCAAAATACAGATTCACAGAATCATGGAGTGGTTTGGGTTGGGAGGGACCTCTAAGGGTCATCCAGTCCAACGCCCCTGCAGGGAGCAGGGCCATGTGCAACTAGAGCAGGTTGCTCAGAGAGCCCCCAACAACCTCCCCTGCAATGGGGACAGGGATGGGGCAGCCACCACCTCTCGGGGCAACCTGGGCCAGGCTCTCCCCACCCTCAGCACCAACAACTTCTCCCTTCTCTCCACTCTCAATCTCCCTCTGGCAGTTCCAACCCATCCCCCTTGTCCTGTCCCCACAGGCCCTGCTCCAAAGTCTGTCCCCATCTTTCTGCCAGGCCCCTTGAAGCCCTGCAAGGGCCCCAGAAGGTCTGCGCGGAGCCTTCTCTTCTCCAGGCTGAACCCCCCCAGCTCTCCCAGCCTTTCTTCATAGGAGAGGTTTAAAAGAGAGATTTGAAAGAACCTCTTTTGCAGATGGTTTGCTCTTGAGTACAGCACCATCAGTCCAAGAATTTAATCATGCCAGTCATGAGGTTAATGCAAACAGACTATTAGTCTGCCTATCAAGCCTACAAGGGTAATCCTGGTCTTTAAATTTCATAAAAATGAAACGTTTAATTTTGAATGTGACTTACAGGCCCTGTACTGCCCGTCAAAGACATACAAAACTCAAAAGATTTTATTCACACTTTTCTGTTTTAGTCGAGAGAGGCTTTGATGCCAAATCCTAGGCAGTTCTTTTCCTTGGCAAGTGAAAAATGGGAGTTGCTACTGGTGGAGTAGCCTCTCTTCCTACCATCCATTCCGAACCATTTCAGCAGGTATTTGTTTCTGCCTCTGACAGTCCGAATTTTCTGAGACTCTCATCCCAAAGAAGTTCTTCAAATCAGCTAAAAACTAGTTTTTGTTTTCCCCTCCTCGTGCCCTTCTACCCTCACATTTCTGGCGTAGGTAGGAAATGCTGCTGTTGAAATACTCCAGCCCAGGGCTCTCAGTTCTGGGATCCTCTTTTTTCACACCCATACAACGCAGGGCTGAAGCAACAGGTTCACTGCAGACAGGCTGATGAACAGCAACCCAACAGCCACGGTGTTGCCCCTTTCCAGCCTAAATACACCTGACAAAATACCTGCTGAGAAGCTCCACTTCCCATGACAAACCCTTTGAGACACCCAGCCCATCACTCGTAAATAACTCTCCACTTTTCGTGCTTGTTTTCGGCCATGAAATCGAGCATGATAAGGATACTTTGGATTTCACTTCAGAAGTGAGAGAGATACATTTCTGGATTCTGATTTCTTTCTTTTTTTTTTGGAGAGCAAGGCCCCAAACGTACCTCAAACGTGTGATTCAGTCTGTACACCGACACAGAGTTCATTGCGCTGACGATCTCCAAAACACCGTTGAAATTATTCAGATCTTGGAAAACCTGCAGGATTTCTATAATTCTGCTCAGCACAGCCACTCGCTCTTCGAAGTTCTCGGTTTCCACGATGCACCTAATCAAACAACATCATTTGAGAAATACTGATAAATAAAACCTGACGTTTTACTAGCTATTAAATCACAAATTTCCAAGCAATACCAGTGCAGTTATCTCCAGCAGACACATTTTGGCTTTCTCTCAAGCACAAATTTATGCAATCACATCTTACATATGTTCAAGTTGGAAAGCCAAGAAAGGTTTTGGCATATCCTGTAAAATAATAAAGCAAACGCCAAGCAAGCTCCAAGAAGGATGACTCTCGTGCCTCTTAAAATGCCACTGTAGATGCAGCTTGTTAGGTCAGGTAAAAACACAAAAGCTGCTGCACTCTTCTGTCTGGAGCATTGGCCACATCCTCAGA
>WEIS01034996.1:13165-27002 GCA_013389965.1 Todus mexicanus
TGCTGGGATTCTGTGATACTGAATCATCTCATAGAAGGGAGAGATACTAAGACAAGCACACAACACTGCTTTCACTGTAGGTGCAGAAACACGGCGCCGAGTCCTCTGCTGCCTTCAACACCTTTTGATGGACTGTAGAAGTCCAAGTAGGAACTGAGACGACCAAGTGAACATAACTAGAAAAAAAAAATCTCATCTCGGGAAGAGTGCACGTATGCGACTGGCATGGCACGTACCCTTGACTCAAACCCTGAGCTCACTGCCATTCCCTGCAGACACCTCAAGAGTCAAGGCAACAGAATTCAAATAGCAGAAAAACGTTTCTCTCTGAACTTCCTCAGGAGTTTACGCCGCTACACCATCACCGCCTGTACTCACTTTTCAAACCAGAGAGTGAGATTTGTAGTGTGACGAATCATTTTCAACAGATTCGGGGAGTTTATTTCTTTATCTTCTTTCGTCCACACGCTACCCACGAGTTCAGAAGGCTGCACTGCCCTGATAAGGAGAAAGCAAGATGCAGGAGTACGCTCAATACAAATAATAATTGTATATTCTGTGTTTGCAGTAAGAGATTATTTCTTCCCTTAATCAAGACTCGATATTTCACAAATACAGTCCCATCTAATCTACTGCAAAAGTTCCTTTTTTGAGTATTTGACTACAGAAGGAAATACATTCCTATCTTAATTGAAACTGGCGGATTTGAATACACGTTTTAAGATAAGAAAATCACAAAGCAGTAAGTTTAATTTCCTGAAAGCATCTTAAGAGACACTTAAATTTTATTTTATTTTTATTTTTTTCAAATAGGAAGCTGAAGTACTTTGAACAACCCGCAGGAAAAACAACCAAATCCCTACCTATAGAGGTCGGACTCGAGAAGCGTCAGCTGTCGCGCGATTTCTATCGGGTGCAGAGTCATGAGGTCCAGCGTCTCGCTGTGCCCCACGCGCCAGATGTGCCACTCGATGGGGGGAGGCGGGCTCTCGAAGGTGATGTTGTGACTAATTCCATTCGCTTGAGCTTTCTTCCTCTTGATGATTTTAGCGATGGATTCCACCCACTTCTTCATGGATTTTCCTGCAAAACGGAAACCATTAAAATAAACTCTTTTCATACCGACTTAGATGACTTTAGGTATTTTAATAACGCCCCCCCACATTGTACACGCACTCAAAATTCTGCATTTCTGAACGCAAATTAATTCGGGTTGTAGGTCCTTATTTTTTTTTCTTGCAGGTTCTTGCACCCGTAACAGTTGGCAAATACAGACACGTGAATTTCTGGCTGCCCAGTTGCATTTCACCACACCTACTGATAATTTTTCAAGGGAAAAAAAAGTGACCCTGTGTACATTGTATTTTACTTTTTCCCCTCAGCTGCAACCATCTCCACTTTGAGCGCTGGCTGCTGCTGCTTAGGGAGAAGAACTAAGCCCAACGAGCTTCAAGCGAGATCTTTGCAACATGTTCTACTAGCGCACGGCGGGCCAAAAAGATTAGAGCAGTACGTGTTTAGAGTATCAGCCCAAGATACTTCCAAGCTGGGAGCCTGATGAATCTAAATTTGACAGTCGATGGCTGTGTAGAGGGTCAGGATGGATAGAATCTGTGACACGTATAAGAAAGGAACAAACACCATTTATAGTACACAAAACAGCGGACAGGATGGGAAGTACCTTCAGCAGTTCAAGATAAATAGCTTTTAAGAGACTAAGTAAAATTGAATTATTCCTCTCTGGTCAGCCACAGAGATCTGTGCAAAAGATAAACTAAGCTTGTCTCACAATTATATTACCTGATGCGTGGCCTGGCAATCTGAAAAGTAGGCTAGAATTGCCAGGATAATGATTAAAATTGCCACAATAATGATTAAAATCGACATGCCGACACTGTTGCCTCCCACGTAAGCTGCCAAAAAAACCAGCTAGGTCGTGTAGGAGTGTTCCAGAGGAAGTAATACCAAATGGGTCAAGTATCTCCTCCTAAAAGGCTAATGATTTTCAACTGGAACTGCCAATAAACGGGAAAAGAACAAGATGGACAAAGAAAAAATAGTCTCCGTAACCAACAAGAAAGGAATTCTCTATGGATACAGCACGGGGAGGAGGAAGGTGACAGTCTGAGACTCAGGCAAGGATGAAGACATCACTGTCCAAAAGTAAAGATACTTAAGGTAAATATCATGACGCTTGAGGTAATTTGTGGTAGTTGTTTAGGCTCTGGCCCAAAGCTTGCTCATGTAAAGGAGAGTTTCAAACAGCTCAATTAAAGGCATGAAAATTACTCCCGTGTGTAAAGATAATCTCGTGCCTAAAACCCGTCAGGGTGAGACCAGCAGGTTGCACCAAAACGCAGAAGAACAAGAGGACCCCAATTACCATACCTCTTACGCTGGAAATAAACGTCTCCAGTCGCTCCAGTAGCTCCAGATCTCTCTCGAAATCGTAAAAATGGTGCTCTACCCAGTGACGGAAAACATTTAATATTCTGAGGAAGGAGAGAAAAATAATATTATTATTATTATGGTTTGGTTTTAAGGACTTGTGAGGCTCATCCCATGCAAACACTAAATGAAACGCAGCCCCGCAAAAAGCGAGTTACACGGTTGTGTAGCTGGGGATGATCAAAAGAAATGTGGACAGAAGGACAGAAAAAAGACTTACTAAAGCACCAGCGACCACAGAAGTCCCCAGGTATCCAAAACCTCATTTTCCAGTCTTAGCATACATATAGTTCGGTATTTTTTACGATCTTATATTAAAAAATGCTAGTGTTGAGGTGATTCCAGAACAGAAAAAGGCTTCACAATAGCTGTTAAGACTGGTATTACTAACGTAACCTTCCGATTGGTATTTTTTTTTTTACTAAAAAAAGCTTATGAGGATCTCCTGTTTGGGAAGCAAGAAACTTCTAATTGTTTCTTTACCATACACAAATTTCAGCTTAGAAGTTGTAGAAGTAAGGCAGCGCTCTTGCAACAACTTTTTTGATTACACAAACAGCCGTACCAGACCCAGCGCTTCCTTTTAAGGGTAACACTAAACTTTCTCTTGCTTTTTCTCTACGTTGTTTTTTTTAAACGGATCATTAATCAACAAGCCTCTAAAAGCGAACCCCGGCTGCTCTTCCGCTGTCTGCTCTCAGGGTGTATCAGAATCAAAAGACTGGGTTGACTCTTCTTCAGGTAAACGAGTTGAGCTCAAATCTTGGGTTTATCAGGGTGCGCCGGATCGCCTTACCTGAAGGGTGAGCAAAAAATCTCCTGCCTCAAGTAGATTTTCCCTGTGCCAATTCAAGCGTCAGGCCCAGCTGATGGGGATAAAGAGAGCCCGTGGTCTCAGACTCGGAGGAGGTGGTTACGGTGAGCTGTGCTCACTCCTGCCCTACCACCAGCCCCTTGGCAGAAGTGGTTCAGCTGTGTGCAGAGTGCTGCTGAACTCCCCCAGTCCTCCCAGCTCAGGGTATCACGGTAAACCAGTGCTAATTGTCTCCCAGGCTACTGTTTGGGGTGGCTCAGCTCTGTAAAGAGGTGGCAAGAACATCTGAGAGGGCCAGGGCAGACAACTGATTGTCATCCGCCAGTCTGCTGTGAGTCAGAGCACGAGAGAAGGTGGCTGGTTTAGCTTAGTCAAATGATGGGCGCTCTAGGTGAAAATTAAATAGCTCTCCTCCTCCCAGCGTATAAATGAAAGAACATGGTTATGACAATGAAAGAGCAGCTACCCAGAGATATCATTTAGGCTGGAAATTAATGACAGCTTCTAAACGCCAACAGGAGCGACGTTTTGAAACGAGCTCCCGAGAACAGAAATACAGGATCTTATCTAACGTGGCCTTTGAGATATTGCAGCAGTTACAGTGACAACGCCAGAAAGATTGTCTGGTTCTGCTGACTGCACTTCCAGCTCGGCACCTCCTCGTCCTCATGACTTCACAGGCATTTCATCTAGTCGAAGACGTTACTGTTTTCACGCCCGTGCACTGCACAGCATGGCTACCGCATTTTCTACGAGATGGGGAGGGAAGGGAGGGATGAGCATCCTCACATTCTCCACCTTCCCAAACATCACCTCTCTCTGAGGTAGGGGTCGGTGCTATCAACAACGCCGGGACGTACAAAGTGCTGGGCCTATCAACCTAAGAGCTCCAATTCAGGCACTTATTTTCAATCATCAGACTGTTCAAGAGTTTCAAGCTCCTAGCGTGTCCTAAATTCAAAGATTAACTACGAGCCACAGAAGGGTGTGTGTTAAAGAGCAGCTTTAAACCACACGTCTCATCAAGCAGGTACCAGTAAAGGACTCGGCTCGCCAACCATCGCATAAACCAGACAGCAAAGAGGAGCTGTCACGCTAAGAGGTATCCTCATCTCTCAAGCAAGGAGAGAAGCCAGAAACCAAAACCAAAGACCTTGGAAACTTCGGAACAGGGAGGGTACAAGTTTCCAACAGCTCCAAGGTAACACGCGGAGGCAAGATTCTAGATTGATTTTAGAAACTAATAGCAAGAAACACACTGAATTGCTGCTGCAAACTTTTGTACAGGTTCCAGTTCGCAGGTAACCACGTGTCCTGCTCAACTGCGGCCACCAGCAGCGCTGCAGGAAGATGTGTTGGTACCACGCACTGTGAGGAGCTCCCCAAGCAACTCCCAGCCTGGCTAGGAGAGGAGGCTACCGAAAACAAAGCAATGCAATGGTATTTAAACTCTCGAACTGGTTATGTGACAGGAGCCCATCGCTGCTCCGCAGGCACCTGTGTGGATGGATGCGGAAACAGAGAAGAGCAAGCTGGAACCAGGGAACTATGTGCTGAGAGGCAGCTGAAGCTCTCCCAAGGGCTGGTAACTCTGGAGACTAGTGACCCTGCTGAACCCTCAGAGGCTGATAAAGCGAGAACACCAAGAGCCTGATAAATCTGTACAAGGCCACGAGTACTCACAAGTATCAAGGTTATGCCAAGGTTGTATAAGCTGGACTGCAGCCAGGGAGGTGGCGGCAGCTGCCTCTCAATGAAAGCTACAGTATTACGCGCATCCTTATGCTGTTTTATACACGTGCACACAGGTATCTGATGAAAATGGGCCTCCTAAACGACTTTCTGAACACCCACCTCGAGGTACTGGTGGGCCAGTATCACCCCTTGCTTTGAGTAAACCAACGTCGCTCCGAAAAGGTGACGGTGAATGACTGTGTGTGGTACCAGAGTAACCGAGGGCGCCGTGTGTGGAGTATCTGCCATCAACAGTAACATCTCGACGCTACTAATCAAAACAATTTAACGAATAGAAGTCGTTCGAGCAAACATTGGTCGTGATCCGCGTCTCCTCCTGACTCCATCCCCTATCGGGGAAACAATTAGCCTCATTCATGCTAGAAACGCTTAATTGTTCCCTCAGCCGGCTTGGTCAGCAAGACCTTGAAGATTCCCTGCAGGCCGCCGCAACGCGCGGCGCGGACAAGAGTCTCCCTGTCTGCGCGCGAATACATCAACGGGGCTGCGAAAGGGAGTAAAATACCAGCAGGACTGAAGAGGAAAGAAAAAAAAGGGAAACAGAGCAACGATCTTCGTGGGGCCTGTTAACAAGGGATCCATTCAAAGCGCGGTCAGAGAACGCTTTGAGTCGCGCGTCTCGCACCCACAGCCGCTTTCGGCGGCGGCCATCCAGCGTTCTCGTGGGTGGCGATCCCAGCTGCAAGCGGCAGGGTACCAAAGCACGGCTGCAACAACACCACGAGTCAGGATGACTAATCAGAACACGGCCTGGGCTATTAGTCTGGCTGCAGACAGCGCTAAGTCCCTGCCTGACAGCACAGCAGTCTCCAAAGGAGATTACTGTCGCCGGGATCACCGTGTAATCGCCGAGCTGAAATCTGGGCTTTAACCAGAACAAATCGAAGAGCGACTGAACCTGAGTTGCACTGGCTGGACGTATTCCTTGCGAAACCGCTTCAGGTCGGCGCTGATGGGCTGCTCGCCTTTCTCGATTGCCAGCCTGTCTGCTTCGGTAGGCTCGGGCTCGGGGATTTCAAACCTAGGAAGAAAAGCACCGAAGACACGACGGCAATTAAGATAAACCACAAACCCCTTTATACGTAGGACACGAAGCACGACTGCGGTTAAAAAAAATGCAGCGCGGTGAAACCCCAGCGCTCATCCACCATCCAGTTCGCCTGGAACTGCCTCCTGCCCTGGCTACGGGCTGCCAACACACCCAGCTCTCGCCCTGCTAATTCGCTAGTTCCCTGGTCATCATCACAAGACGTCTAGACTGGGATAGAAGGTTTTTAACTACCTGCCAGCTTGATGAAGCGAAGATTAGAAGAAAGCTTAAGAGCGGCTTTATCGCGGCGAATTAAAACGCTGTTTACAGCAGGAGTCGGCGCCGTTCAAACAAACTGCTTAGAACGTCTCCCTTCTCGTTCGCATCGCGTCGCAGCCGTGCTCAGATACACCCTGGGGATCGAGCCGACCAGTTCAAACCACTCCCACCCCGCAGCCGAGGCGCACCAAGCGCTCGAGCTAAAAGTTCAGGTAACAAATTTAACGCGCTCGGGAAAAGGCCGTTTGCGCTGAAAACTTGCGTCGCTCCAGAAGTTAAGTTTGGTGAAGCTCACGGCGCCACGTGCCGCTCGGCGCCGACAACCCGAGCGGGGAAGGAGCAGGGAAATACCCCGAACCTTTCGGTGTCTTTAGAGAGGATGCCCGTGGCTTACCTTTCGATCAGTAAACCCAGCAGCTCCTGGGGCTTGCAAAAGGAGCGGTACGTGGTAAGGAAGGTCCGCACGAAATTAGGATCTGTGAAGACAGAACAACAAAGTGATGGGAGTCGTTTGGTTTTTCTTAACCCAGGTGAAAAATATCCGAAATAAAATACGCGCAGACTGACAGAACAAGCATAAAGTGTGTAAAATACGCCGAGGTCATAAAACAAGCACCGCGATTTGAAAAGCTACCAGAATTATACTGTCTGTGAAGTTTTCATTCAGTTTTTTTGACGCATTTATCCTGTAAAAATACTCAACTGCACACACTGCGTTCTCTCAGAAACGATCCCAGTCCTGGCACACGAAATGGCTCCACTCCCTGAACACGCAGCTATTCCGTGCTTTCACAAAGACAAAACAAGCTAGAACGAGGCTGCCTGCTCTCTTGCCATCCAAAACACCTCCACCAGCCCTAGAAAACATTTGTCTTACCTGTTCTTAGAAACTCTCCAGCGGCGGGGACTGCTCCCCTGCCCCAGCCACCCCACTGCGGCACACACACACCTACCCTCTGCCGAGCAGCCGCGGGCAAAACGGGACGAGCCGCGGAGGCCTTACCAAGCAAATACCTACAGCAGCTCAAGACGCTGCATCTCCAGAAGCCACCACACCTCCCTCCTCCTGCTGCTCCTCACCCCTGCGGTAGGTGTGTTACCCTGAGACGTGCCTATCCGCGACCTACCACGTGTTCTACTGGGCCTGCTCTGCTGTGTTACAGGAAAAATGCTGCTCCTCGAGCTCTTTTAATTCCGCTGTCCTGCACTGAGTTTCTTAGATCAGGAAGAAGCAAGATGATAAACAGATCACTTTGCTGCGAGCCATGAAGGGTCATCATCTGGTTCTAACCCTGACGTTGAGAGCAGCCCTGGGGAGAAGGACTTGGGGGTGCTGGGGGTGAGGAGCTGCAGCTGAGCCGGCCCCGAGCAGCCCCTGGCCCCCTGGGCTGATCCCCAGCAGCGTGGGCAGCAGGGCCAGGGCTTGGGGGATCCTGCCCCTCTGCTGCCAGGGCTCTGGGGAGCCCCCCCTGCAGGGCTGGGCCCAGCTCTGGAGGCCTCAGCCCAGCAGAGACAGGGACCTGGTGGAGCGGGGCCAGAGGAGGCCCCAGCAATGCTGGGAGGGCTGGAACCCCTCTGCTGGGAGGCCAGGCTGGGAGAGCTGGGGGGGTTCAGCCTGGAGAAGAGAAGGCTCCGCGCAGACCTTCTGGGGGCCTTGCAGGGCTTCAAGGGGCCTGGCAGAGGTGGTGGCTGCCCCATCCCTGGCCCCATTGCAGGGGAGGTTGTTGGGGCCTCTGAGCAACCTGCTCTAGTTGCAGATGGCCCTGCTCCCTGCAGGGGGGTTGGACTGGATGAGCTTGAAAGGTCCATTCCCACCCAAACCTGTCTGGGATTCTATAAAATCACTTCACTGTGAGCTGTGAAGGGTCATCATCTGGACCTAGTCCTAAGACCCCTGCAGCAGACGCTCTCACCAGGGTAGCAGCAGCAAGACACAATAGGCAGTAGCTTCCAGAGCTGCTGAGAGCACATGGATGCCAAAATATGGGATAATCAGGGCTGGAGAAGCTCATGTGCACATGCTCAGTCAGGAGCCTGGATTTTGGGTTGCTGGGAGTTCCTTTTTTCCAGCTGTTCTGTAAATAGCCCTGAACCTGTCAGCATTAGGTAGCTTACACCAGCATCTTCAACACGTGGGCAAGGAATTTCTTCCCATAAGCCCACCAAAGACTGAAACACCACTTTAAAGAAGGCTTAAATTCTCTGCAGAGCACCGCTCCACATTTTTAAGGGATCCACATAAAGGAACGTGTTTGCAAGCTAGAAGTAATTGTGTTCTCATTCGGGGATAATGCTGCTGAGTTTGCTCCCCGGTCCTGCACCAGCCTGTTCTGCTTCCACAGCACGTCTACATTCGCTCTTCAGTTCTATTTACGACGTTTTAAAAGTAAATCTTCCTCATACCACTAACAGGCAGGTAAAAATCTCTGCTGTGCAGACAAGATCCGCAATCCTCTTAAGACAGGGGCTGCTCCTCAGCTCTCTAACCCGTGCCGGTTCCTTTGGATTATTTTTGAAACGATTTATTTTTGCAAAAGGCGTTCTCCATAAAATAGAAGGTATGAGCAACGTGATACTAATAGCAGCTTGCGATTTAAATGCGAGAGGTTATCAGCTCTGCATCTGTCACCTCCCGTGGCATCTTGGTACCAAGCGGGGACTTCTTCGACACGACGGAGGTTGTTCTGTGACTGCAGAGCGCCTGTGCTGGAGCAAAGCCTGCTTCAAACAGATCCGACAGCAACGCAAACCCACAACGAGCTGACAGTTTGAAAAAAAAAAATCATCTTTCGACCTAAATACAAACGAAAAGCACCACCAAGATCTGCCGAGAGTCCCTCCACACACTGTCAGTCATCAAAATGCCCTTGTGGAGGCTTCGGGAGAGGATTTGGTTAGTCTTGGCTCCGAACACTGTTTGGAGAAAGCACAGAGAAACCCCGGAGGCAACGCTTGCACTGAAGGCCAAAAGGCAAGGCCGAAGCTGCAAGTGCTTGTGCTATAAAACCCGAAGTTTCGCTGTCAAACTAATACTTCAACACACCAGTTCTGTCAGGGAAAGAGGGAAAGTTTACAAGCCACCAAAACCCAGCATGTTTTAGACATGGATGACTTGGGACTCACGGACAACACAACCACGGGTTACTTGCACAACAAGTAGCTGCATCAATACTGAGCTTCAAGGTGGGAAATCCTATTTTTTTTCCTAGTTATCCAGCCCTAATTTGACAAAAAACCCCCTTCACTTAAATACCAGGAATTTTTGTCAAAAGCACAGAGGAGACCGTTGCTCCTTGAGAAACTGCACACCACGTCCACCAGTATCCTCCTGTCAGCTTCACTGCATCCCCTTTCAGCCCAAACAGAAGATCTAACATTTTCAGCAACATTAGTACTTCACATAAGTACAAAGTTTCATTTCTGGGGCTTTAAGATAGCATTGGGCAGGAAAGTCAGAAGAATGCCGATTGTGATTTGCACCCTTCTCTACCGAGGCGCTTCACACAGCAGCAAGTCGAAGTGTAATAAAAATAACCTCCAACCTTTTTCCTCCTCCCTAGTCACACCACCTGTAACGGCACCACGGCTTGAGCCGTGCTGGTCCCAGGAAACACACCAGTGGCTCCTGTTAGACCACTGACACTTTGTTTTCTTTTATAGAATCATAGAATAATTAAGGCTGGAAAAGCCCTCTGAGCTCATCGAGTCCAGCCTAGGACCTACCACCACCACTCAGCTAAACCCTGCCACTAAGTGTGGCATCCAGTCTGGCCTTAAACACCTCCAGGGACGGTGACTCCACCGCCTCCCTGGGCAGCCCAGCCCAGGGTTTTATCCCCCTTGCTGTGAGGAAGAGCTTCCTAANGAAGTCCAAGCTGTAACCTACGACCTATATAAAAGCAGATCTCACAAACGTAGAGGATACCTGCGTACATGTGGTACGTCAACCTTTCGATTAACTTCACCACCGTTCCTCCCTTGATGATAGGAATGCCGTTCCTGCTCTGCAAGTTGTCCTCAAACACAATGTTGTCTTCGGAGTCTTCCACTACAAACCGATAGACGCTGGGGCTGGGCAACCTCAGCGGCTGCTCGTTTTCTTCCTGCAGCAGCACCGAATCGAGCATCCTATCCAGAGTGCTGCGATACTGGAGGGAAATGAGAGCGGCCATCCAGTTGCTCTTCTCCTCAGCAGACTTGGCAGCGAACAGGATGCTGTTCTCATCTTTAGAGACCAGCTCGAAAGCGTGTTTATATTCCGCTGTGTCATCTTTATCAATGATCTGTATTTTCCTCATGATTATTTTCTCCTTGAGCCTATACTCGGCGTTGCTGTAACCGGGGAGCCGCGACTGGCCGTGGTTAGTTTTACAGCTGATCATCAACCCGTCGAAGAGGAAGATGTGGCGTTCGTGTTTGGCTCCTATCTTCGTCAAGCCGCCTTCCATGATGAACTCGTTACAGCACTGCCCAATATCTTTGCCTTCCCAGCCATCGATATTTTTCTGGATTTCATTCATTTTCTTGATGGCCAAGTGCTTGCTTCGGATTTGGCGGTTATAGAAGCGACAGACCGGCTCCCTTGAAGGAATTAAAAAAAAAAAATGAAGTCATGACAGGCACATTCCACGTCTGCCATCCCGAGAGACCCCCAAAAAATCAATTAAATTAATTTATACCATTATTTCCCTGCCCTAAATACGGCCTGACCAAGTTTACTGTTCCAAATAAGCCACATGCGCTATTTTGGCTAGGGCCAGAGTACGATACTGATGTTATTCAAGCAGACCGTGAAGGTTTTGGGCTGCTACTCCTATTTACAATGAAAACTGGCCTTGAAAAGGAAAAAAACAGAGAGACAATTCCTTCCACACCACTTATCTCCTCCTCCTCCTCCTCCAACTTTGGGAAACCGAGGTATTTTTGTGGGTTATTACCCAGGCCGCCGTCTCGGCGAGTGTTTGCTGTAAATGCGCTCCATGCTGCACTGCAGGTTCAGCAGGGCGGTGATGGCTTGTTTTAAGCACTCCCGATCCTCTTCATCTTCGCTGCATTCCTGCAATTGCTGGGACAGAATAAAACATTTCTCTTTCAGATGCGGCTGATTTACAGAAGGGTAGGAAGGTTGATACTTCTTACAGGGTTATCTGTCCGTGACCTCAAGTCAAGGAGAGAGTTATTACTGGAAGTAGACTCAAAACTAGTTGTCCGTGTCACTAAAAAACATTGGTCAGATATTCAGGAAAAGCCAGTAGATACTCAACAGGAGAGAGCAGGGGGGAGTTTCAAGAGACAACCCTTTCAAAAGACAACCCTTTACCTTTTCATCAAGAGCAAGTATTACTTCCAGGTCCTGTTTTCCATCATATCTTTTCAACGATGCCCTTTCTCCCAACTGATTTTATTAAATACTTCGGAGGTGTGAAACAGGCGAGAATTAAATGCCGGTTTACGTAACTACGTGGAGCATTCCTTCAATGAATCAATTCATCACAACCCTTCAGAGCAAATGTAAGACAGAACAACCGAGAGTCTCTCTTGGCTACTTCCCATTCTAAATTCTGCCACCTTCAGCAAACTCCCCTATTTCAAGAAGAAATGTCAATTTTGCACAGTGCAAACTGAGTGAAAAAAGCCTAAAATTCAAGATTTGCCACTAACAGCAACACGTAAAGGCCGATAATCTGGGTATTCCTTTTCATAAAGACCAGCCCAGTCTCCACTGCTGGGCAGAAACTTCTCGAATCAGGAAATTCAACAAGTTTTCATATCCCCTCCGCACACTCTGCAGTGACTTGCTTTGAGCAAAGCCGATTCCTCTTTTTTTGGGTATGGTGAGCACTCCTAAAATGCTACTGATATAAATAAAAGCGCTTTGCTTTTTCTTCTTAACCTCTTTCACATTTAAAAAGGTGTGATTTTTTTCCAGAGAAAATTCAAGTCAATAGGTTGCCGGGCAAAATCAAGACGATACGCCACGCGGTTTTGGATCCACACTGTTTCACCTACGTACTTTTTTAAGAGAAATCTTACTTACAATCACTCAGCATGGCACAAGCCTTCTTTTCCTTTCCCCACTATGCTGCCTCAGCAAGGATATGTAGCTTCCTCTAAAAGTCATTGAGAGAACAGGGTTTGTCCACTCTCTTCGCGTAATTTCAATCACTGTCATTTTTCTTTTTCAGGTTCCCAAACGACCTCCGTCTTGCACGTTAAAACAAATGAGTTTCGTGGCCAAAAATTTCTGGGAAGTTTACAAGCTGAGGAACAACACAGGGAAGGGAAAAATAAGATCTCTACCTCTGTGAGACCCCTTCTTTTCCTTGGAAATGCGAAGAGCATAAAAATGGTGCGAAAGGATGACAAGTGCAAAATCCTAAAGGCGGGAAAAGTTACTGAGTCTGATCAAATGCTCTTTCTCCTCTCGTGTCCTGAGCAGCATTTCTTGAATCCCCTTTCCAAAGGGAGCTGCGTTTGGCACTTAACAGACATCAAATGGCACCCTGTGCTATTTTTTTTGTCTGAAAAAACCACATATATACGCATTTGGAAGTAATCTAACACGTTTCTACACCTTAATGCACAGATTGCTGAAGATCAGGCAGGTCACGGGAAGTGTATCTTTGCCCAGAGAGGTGGTGGAGTCTCCATCTCTGAGGACATTTCAAACCTGCCTGGACATGTTCCTGTGTGACATTCTCTAGGTGAACCTGCCTTGGTTTCTTCCAGCCCTTATCATTCTGTGATATCTCATTCTCTACAGTCACTGGACTAACATCTGCTTTTCCAAATGCCTGCTCTTAGAAGCATCTTTCTGATTAAACAGCCGATGCAAAAGCAGAAGAGTGTCTCTAAACAGAGAAATTAATAAAACCTTTTAAGAAAGGGAAAAGCAAGTCCCGCTTATGCCAGATGTACTCAAACCACCAGTGATCTGGAGGAATTTCATGGTTTGGGTTGCTTGATACCAACACAACAAGTCACCTGCAAGAATTAGGGATAATCTTGTGCCTGTAAGTCACATGAGAAGGAAGGGCCTTGTGGACGTGAGTAGAGACCTAAGCAGACCTCTGCTTACCTTCAGGATTTCAATGACACACCCAACTGGCATCTTGCCCATGGTCTGGATGGATTATATGACCCCTTGAGTTCTTTGCATTGCATTCAATGGATAATGTTTTGTGGAACTCCGGTATCAAAGGGCACATTTCTGAAGGGATACCTGGCGCTTGGAAGCCTGGATGAAACACTGAGTTCTCCTCCACACTGCCAGCATTGAGGCATTCACGCTTAACTCCAGTCAAGCCTAGAGTTTTAAACCCAAATACTCTGACAATCAATTAAAGATACCACAAACAGAATCTATTTGGGTTTCTTGCCTGCAAGATCTACCAACTTTTGACCACTTCCACTATTTTTACTTTTAGGATGGTTGTATTCCTCTAGCACGACTTCCTTTGCTGTCGTCCTTCATTCCGAACCCACCTACGGCGGGTTGATTTTCTGTCAAG
>WEIS01035011.1:0-10278 GCA_013389965.1 Todus mexicanus
AAAAAAAAAATTAAAAATGCTCAAACACTGCTAATTTCCAAAATCAACAAGCAAATCTTTGGAGCAGCAAATGCAAAGGGCCCCCAAGGTGTCTTCCAAATGTCACCAAAAAGCATTAGTCATAACACATGCCCGGTTGCCGCTGCCTCCAGGGCTCCTGCTTTGGGCACAGGGGAGATTGGGAAGTTTGGGGTTGGCAGGAGCAAAGAAAACCCCCAAACTCAGGCCCCTTCACAGTTGTTTTGAAGCAGGAAGGGAAAAAAAAAATATTTTTTTTTTTAAAATGGGTTCAGCTTCACTCTTAGCAACGACATTTTGACAGCTTCTATTTTGGGGATGGCTTTATTGTTTTCCCTCTGGTCCTCAATTAATGCCTTACCTCAAAATAGCTACAAGGCAGCAGGCCTTTTCCACTCACCAGGCTGCAAGCTGCTCCGCGATGTAATTGCTCACGGCTTAGGCTCACTGTCCCCAAGCCTCCACTTACTCTCCCTCGAATAAGGACGTCCTCCCTGATAAAGCCAGGTGCTGATGCTTAGAAGTTAACCTGGAGGAGAAAGCAGCTCGTAAACTTGTTTCTCACCACTTTGAGGGTGCTGTGCCCAAGCACATGGCAGCCCGGATTAGATTAAGCTGCTGGGAAGCATCTATAGCTGGGTATGCTCCAAGGGCTATAGGAAGATGGAACTTAGCCTGACCTTTATGTCCTGCTCTTCCTTTGCGAGCTGGGAAAGGTTCGGCATGTGTCCGCCTCAAGGATGTTCCTGGAGGTGCCAGTTTAGGTGAATGACCCCATGCAATGGGACGCGCTGAGCCTCACCCCGGGGTATCGCCCTCCTCCCTGGGGCAGCATACCCCAAATCCCCTTGGGCTCTCCACTCCCCTTGCCACAAGGTAAACTTTTAAATATCCCTCCTCAAGGTTGTCCAATCCTGGTTCAAGATTTAAGAAAAGCACTGTACAATGTATACAGCGCCTCCTGAAATATTCATCCCCTGACATCAATGTTTCATCAATTTTCTACAATATAGCACTCTTGACACCAGCTTCAGTCATGGTGGTGCAGATGGTGAAAAGTAGGTATGTTTACAGAACTGCCCACCTTCAGTTTCCTCTTCTCACACATAATTTAATATCAATTAGCCCATACAGATATCACCATCCTCCCTACCCTGGGTGAGCCAGCTGTGCCCCCCACTTCCACTCTAGAGCAGAGGTGAGTGGGGAGTGATCTGGACTAAGCACGGAAAGCCTCTTTGCAGTGAGGAGCTCAGCGCTTAACCAGATCCACCTGGCAACAGAGGAGCTGTACCAAAGGCTCTGGCTTATAATTTATCCACGAGAGCCTGTGTGACCCCACCTGCCCATTCCCCCTGCCCTGAAGTTCCCAGGACCCCTATTTTTCACACAGTGACCACACTCTTGGACACATGCTGGACACTGAGTCCCATGGCAGGGAGGCACTCTGGCCCCACCTCTCTGAGGGACCCCAGCTTGGGGCAGCAAAGCACACAGCAGGGCGTGTGGTCTTACACCCTCCTCGGCTGCATAGCAGGAACACCTCACCTTCATTTGGAGTCCACGGAGGGAAGCCCACCACTGCCACCCACACCGGCAGCTGTGCAAGCATAGCTGCTTCAGAGTCCATTAGCAATTTGTGCTGCTTGGCCAGAAATCCCAGCCCAGGCCTTTGATCTTTCCAAGGAATATATTTCAGACTTGACTCCATCACTGGCACAGGGAAAAAAAGCCTTCTAGCCTTTTGGGGTTTTTTTGCCTTTTTTTTTTTTTTTCCTTTTCCTTTTTAATTCCCCTAAATTGTTTAACCTCTGTTAAGTGCCTACCTGTGCCTCTCTTGGCCATACTAAACGACCAACATGCTCCTTCAATCTGCCCATCAGTTCTCGCCCAGCTGCCATGGCAAGTATGGGAGGGAAAAAGCTCTTCCTTGCTGCTGCAGTCATCTTTTGAACTGCAACATTTCAGCGCAGCTAACAAAGTTAAAGGAGACCTTTTCTCTCCCCCCAGCCTGAGCTGAAGAAGCCAGAACATTTTATCCATTATCTGATTTGATATGCAAAAAATCAGAAGGAGATGGGAGAAAAAAAAATAATTAAAAGAAAACAAAAAAAAAGAAAAAAAAAGAGGAAAAAAAAAGCCAACCCACTGCTGGCTCCTTCTCGCCTTTAATTGCAGCGTACAAATGCCAGGCTTGTTTTTCCTCTCTCTGAAATTCCTTCTGTCAGTACAGGGCTCCCTCTGGTTCAGGACAAAAATTGACTTCATGTCATGAATGAAGTAATTATTTCCTTCCACAAATGAATATGGCAATTATTTTCCTTTTTGAGAAGCAAGGGATGTGTGTGAGGTTTAAGCTGCTGAGCAGTGCCTCGATCCCTACCGCTGGAGCAGGACTGCTCTCAGGCTTTTCTGGCTGGTCNTTTCTCTGGCACAACCTGAGGCCATTTCCTCTTGTCCTATTCTGTCAGGGACTTACAGACCCCCAGTTACAGAAAAGACTGCGGAAAAGCTACTTTTTTGCTTTTCCATTCACCAGTGCCCCATTTCCTGCCTAGACCAAGGCCTCCTTTTTCCAAAGAAAGGACTGGGGCCATAGCCAGGAGACCAGGATTAGCCCATGCCCGTCAGACACTACGTACCGTCACTGCTCTGACATTCTCATTGGCATGAGAAAGTGGTGAGGGACTATCCGTGCATGGACCCTGCAAGAGAACAGCACTGAGCAAGGACAGGCTCATCCGTCAGCACCAACAAAGTCCTTCTCCAGCTGTGTTTTGAGATAGAGGGCTGCCACATATTCACCTTGCAATGTCCTGGCTCTTGTTTTTTCCTAGCCGTTCACTTTGTAAAAGCCCATTTCCCTACTCTAGCAACAAAGAGTTTTGCCAACTCATAAAGCATTTCTTTACTGACTTTTAAGCACGTTGCAGCTTCTGCAGGTGTTAAAAGCCACTGTAAAGTGCCACACAAAGAAAGCTATTTGCAGCACACTCTGAGATCCCTGAACCCTGCAAAAACACTGAAACGATGCAGCAGCGTGTACCAAAGAGCAATGAAACAGCACCGTAACTATTAACTATTTCCAGAAATACAAACCCCAGGCAGTCGTGCAAGAACATACACTTGCTGTGGCAGAGCAGATGGGCCATCATGAGGCACTTGTACCAGCACTCAGAAATCTTGTCTTTACATCAAAGCCTTCTAGGCAGAGGTTGGAAGGAGGGTGTTCGAGCAGCTTCTTCAGAAAATCATGCTCCTACCACCATAGCCAGCACAACTCCAGCAACACAATAACAAGAAAGATTGTAAGAGGAAAAAAAGTGGGAATAAGTACAGTATTTGCACCATGCAGAGTCAAGAAGTCATAGCAGGCCCTCACTGAAAACCAACAAGCACTGAAAGCTCCATCTTATCAGTCTGGAGACAGGTCTTTGGTGGCACTTTGTAACTTTGCTAATAGAGAAAGCATAACGCTGGAGAGCTCTGGGATACAGCACTCCCCCCCAGATACTGGATGAACCAGCAGCAGCTTTACCTTGTTGCCTCGAGTAGTTCTTCTCACCCTTCTTAACCAAGAAGCTGTCTAACCTCCATGTAAAACCTCTAAGGACTACCCCAGGTTTTTGGAAAAACTTGCATAGACCACCAAATGCAATGTTGGCCCAGGGTTGCACTTATGACCAAACAAAAATCAGGGTAAATACACCTGGAGTGTTTGCCTGCATGTATGCACAGAATTGCATATTTATTTTATTGCAGACATTTCATAACACATCACTACATGTCCCATGGGAGCCACCATCGAGACCCAGCCCCAGCCCTTCCAGGGAGATCCTGGGGTCTCTTTGCTCTGTGAGTTAAAGCTGCGGGACAGAAGCATCACTCCCTGAGCAAGCCAGAAAGTCCCTTGAAGGTTGTGAGTGACCTTGAAGAGAGCTGGACATCGGCTTGTTGTCTGTAGCAGCAGAAGCGTGAAAATGTATTGCAGCCCTTGGGCAGACTTCAGTTCTCATTTAAGCTGTTAATCAGAAGGGGAGAGGGAGAAGAGCAGCAGCGGCAGCTTTCCCCTGTGAGCCTGGCTGTAAAAGTGTGAGTGGCACTGGAAGGGCCTTCAGGACATGGGCATGGAGGGGGAAGATCAGCTCGGCCTTGCTGTGAAAAGGAAAGGCTTTTCTAGTAGACGAAAGCTCACATTTCCCTTACCCTTGTTAGTCCATTCATGGATGGAGTTATTCCAGTAACTACCTTTCCTGTGGTCTGTGGGTCTCCTCTCTGAGGGTTACATCATCCACATGACTGCCTTGCAGTTTAGAGCCATCTTCTCACAAGGGTGATTTTTTGGTCCCATGGACCAACGCTAAGGAGCAGATGCCCCAGAGCATCCTGCCATCTCTGTCATGGTGAGAAGGATGCAGCAGTGGGACCTTTCTGCTTTCAGTCCACCTGTCACCACACCATGGGCCCAGCAGCTGTCCTCAGCATCCCTGAGGAACAGTGCAGCTCCTGTGAAGACCTCAGGCCATGAAGCTGTTGGAAAGGGACAGAAAAGGACACAAGCACAGACTCTGCTCCTCAGGTAGAATGGGGCTGGTGACTTGCCCTGCCAAGGGGACTCATTCAAGCACTGGTAGGATGCTCTAAGGGAGAGCAAGTAGAGTTTGAGCAGAGCATTAGAGAAACCACCTCCCTCCTCACCTGGACCGTTTACCCTTCTCCAGCACCACAAGGGTTAAACCGAGTCTATTACTGTTTGCTTGTCACTTTGTCGCTGATCTAATGACCATCAATAATAGTTGAATAAGAATTCATGGAGAGATGGATTTAATTAACCCTGGTGACAGCAGCTAGCATTGCTGTCTGTTCGTGTTAATGGAGCAGCTCAAGAAAAAACTCTCTTGAGCTTTGCCGTGGCTAAAGCCTGCGGTGAGTAAAACAGTTCTATTCATCAGCTGCGCCCTCCAGGTGTACCCAGGGAGTGCCACATGGAAATTGCTTCCTCCTGCCCCCCCAAGAATAACATAATCACCTACTCAGTCGCACTCCGCGTCCCTGGCTTCACTCACTGCCCAACCTCCATCTCCTTCTCCTGCCTGCTGCTGCCTGTGACAGCATGGGCAAGGTCTCAGCAGAGCGGGTCAGAGTCTGGGACTGCCTGGGAAAGCAGCGTGCTGATACTAGGAGGCTGGACATCCTCATTTAGCAGAAGAGTAGAGCAAGGGGTCTTGCTAGGGGAACACCATCACGAAAGCTGCGACAGCTTGGTGTTATTTGCTGGTGTGGATACTGGGCAGGATGGTGGGACAGGTCAGGGATATAGGCAGAGAGGTTTCCCCACCCAGCCAACCTGCTCTGCATCCCTCTGGGTCCTGCTGCAGTCCTCCTCATTCCAAAATCCAGATGTTGCATGAGCTCAGGTGGGATTTATCCTCCTTTTCTGGGTTTCAAGCCAGCCATTTGGGAGCTGGCTCCAGGCTCACAGCATGGTTCCGCTGACTGCTCTGTCTGCCTTGCAAGATCTTGCATGGTGCAGGCCCGCACAGAGGCTGGAAACTCAGCCCAAACCATCCCAGACTGTCCCAGTCCCACTTAGAAGGTTGGTCCTGTCTGCTCCTTCATTGCAGCTGGCAATTGGGAGGGCGAAAACAGCTTGGGCAGCCTAGTGCATCAGACGTGTAGTGTCTGCCAGCTCCTTCCCTCCTTCAATCTGCAGGTACAGCAGATGACAGCTCAGATTTCTCCCCATCCTCCTGCACGCAGCTTATAGGGAAGATCACAGCGGAAATGCCAGACTGGCATGAGGGTGGGCATGGTCCTTGTCATCCCATGGATACCAACCCCATTTGCTCATTTTCATACACTCTGCAGCTGTGGTGGTGTGGGCAAACCCTGGAAGCTCCAGGAATGGCAGCTCAGCATGATGCCATGTGCTGCAACATCATCTAGCTTCCCAGGCCACCAAGCTTCAGCACCAGTTTCCTGGGGCAGGGCAATAATGCAAGCAGGCACTCTGGAGCAGCCCCTTCCCTGGGCATTATCCAACAAGGAGACCTCTCTGGGCAGGCCCAGGGATGGGGGAGGCTTGTCTGACAACCATGAAGGTTTTTTCACACCTCCCCTTCCTCTCATTTTCAGCTGCAATTGCTTTTCACGTGCTAAAACATGTCTGGCCTTGACCCATGCTGATGGACAGGCAGGTCTGGATCCGTTCAGAGTGCTAGGGGTGCACGGGGATGGTACAGGCACAGTAAGAGAGCCCGTGTGCCTGTTCTGATGGACCAAGGTATTTTCTGTCTGAAGGAATAAGCTTCCCAGCGCAACGCCTTGCCAGGCTAAAAATATTCCTTCCAGTTAGAACACTGGCTCCTGCTACCAGCACTGTCTCATGGCTGGCATTTCCAGGTAAGACAGTATGCAGATCTTTCACAATATGAGGTCAGTGAAAATACCAGTTGTCAGCAAACTTATTTCCCGCTGAGAAACGGTGAGGTCAGCTTTTGGCTTCGGCACCTTGTTTAACATTTGCAGGGAACTTCAAGGGACCGAATGTCTCCACCAGGATTCCCACGGAAAAGACAGGTATGGAAAACATGCACATGGACAAGAGAATATTGCTGGGGAGGTGAAAGCCAGTGTCAACAGAGATTAGGGGTTTGTTCCTACCCTTGGGCCTCCTTCCTCCAGCTGCAGAATGAAGATAACATCACTTAGTCACAGAAAGGTGAGTTTAATCCAGTGGTGGCTAAACACGAGTTTATAAGCCAAACAGCTCTCCAAGTAGCCATTGGAGTATTTTGGGTCTGGCTTGGGAGAGCCAGTCTTAGTAATGCAATGGGACACATGGGTCCCTCACTGCCTGCCCCAAAATAATTCTTCTACTAGACCAGCAGATAAGATCAGTAGCTAAAATAAGCAAAAGCTGGCAGCTCACCGAAGATCTGTTAGCCTGGCCTCTTGGACGCAGTCCCTGAAACAGCAAAATTCATCCTGCCATGGCAAGAATCAGGGAGCCTGGGAAGGATCCCAAGAGCCAGCAACATCTCAAGTCCATCCTAGCCTGGCAGGGCTTCCAGCTACCAAGCTGTGGCTGAGCAGGATCCCACCCCTAAAAAAACAAGCAAACAAACAAACAAATCCCTAATAACACAACAACCCTGAAGTAACCAACATTTTCCCCTTCTAGCCTCTTCTGTCTGGTGGAACATCTAGTGGCTGTCCACAGCTTCACTTTACTGCCAGCAAAAGATGTCTGGGACACAAGCAAGGTCTGTCCTGCTCTGGAATCTTCCGAGCCTTTGGAAAGATGTTGGTTTAGAGAGAAGCAGGCTTCCTGTTTTGCTCAGCCCCATCCCAGACAGAAAGTGCCTTTGCCAAGTACATCTTCAAAGCCCTGCCAGTAATCTGCAGTCATGGAATACGTGAGGTTGGAAAAAAATACAACTCAAATACAATAAAAAAACCCCCCAACCCAATAAACCCCAGCACTCAAAACTCAACAGAATTTAATTTTGAAGACCCAGCTAGTCTCATAGCTTTTCAACTGTGGAAGCAGGTGAGCCAATAACAAAATCAACTGCCCAGAGAGGAAATGAATATTGGGTTTTGTTCCAAACAGATGAGTTCAGCCAGAGTCTGAAAAAGGGAAAAAAAATCATAAAAAAAAAAAAAAAAAGAAAGAGGAGGAATTGTTCTGTGACAAGCATATTTTGACAATCCAGCTGAAAGGGCTGACAGAATTATGAGTGAGGGGGAGGAATGGCTGATCACTGAGTTTCATCTCACTTGTTTTTCTTGATTCAGTCTGGCCCTGCTAACAATGCGTGTCACTGCCCAGCACTAGGAACATCCTTTGCTGAATGACACCCAACACTCTGCAACGCAAAGCCTGGTTTCCTCCCGCAATATACCTGCAATGACACCAGCACTAGAGGTGATGCAGGGAGGATCTGCCAGACAAGCCAGATCCAGGAAGGGCACAGGGTGGAGAGACTGGGGTCTCCAGCCACGCATCCCGGTGCGTTTCTATTTGCGACAAACCTCAGATCACATTTCCTGGTCTTCCAGCTGGCTGAAGCCATTCAATGCTTGAGGATGATGCTCCACGATGGATCTGTGGTGGCTCTGGAGGTGCTGAGTGCTCCCAGTTTCTGCTGTCAGGGAAATGCAGTATGGTTTTCCACTGCCATGAGCAAGAGTCTTGCAGCTCAATCCCAGCAGGCTTTGTATGACGTCCTACATGACCAAGTAAGTACTGGTGAAGTTAGGGGAATAAACAGTTCTCCATAGATGCTGTTCTCATTGTTCTCATCCTCACATACCAAAATGGGGCTTGAGGTCTCCATTTGCAACCACACTCCCATGCTGGGTAATGGGGAGAAGCAGAGGAGGATGATGGCAGCTTCTTTTTGGGTTTATGAGATGAAAACAAGAGCCAGTCTGGAGAAAGGGCAGCTGGTACAAATCCTCCTGCTGTCTTTGCCACGACGGTGGGTAAAAATCTACCATGCAGCAAAAAGGACCATCGAGGTATCTGGAAAAACACCATAACAGTTGACTGAAGCTCTGGTTTCCCAATGGTGTGGAGGTGCCTGCTGCCTGCACCTTCAGATATGTCCATCATGTTGACTATTGCCAAAGCTGGTCTTCTGGGCAAGTCACTAAGGATGGTGCCATGCATTGCTAGTTATCACAGAGACTTCCCTTCCCACCCCAAAACCAGGGCAGTGTGTGTTTACCAGGAGTGAGTTTGAGGGACTGAAGCCTTTCCTGCTCCATGCTCACACGGACCTAATTCCAAAGTCCCAAAGAACAAGGCTTTTGGAGGTTGCCAGAGCCTGATGTCTCTTTCTGTGAGTAAAAGGGCTGGAGGCGACTGGGCTTGAATGGCATTTGTGTTTATGGAGCAGATGGATGTTGGTGAAGAGTCTTCAGCTGCATTTCTTGGCTAAAAGTTGCATCTGGATTGGAGACTTTGGGGATTTTAAATGTCCCTTCTCAGTCTGAGCTGTGCAGCTCATGCAGTGACCAGTCCTCCCAAGGTATCTATTACTTCGGAGCCAAGCTGCAAGAGGCTATTAATTTTAATTACCAGAAAACCCTTTTGGAGCAGGACTCAGTGCCAACACAGACAAACCTAATGGCATTTCATGGCATTCAGAGAAGTTCCCTCTGGTTAAAGGATACCTGTCAAAGGCTGTGTCAAGCCAAGCTGTGACCATGCTGCAGGAGAAGGATGCTCCCTGTGTCTTGCTATGAGTCAGTTTGAGTCACCTGCCTCCACTTGCTGCTGCTAATTTAATACCCAGATTAATTTTGAGAATTTGGGATTATCAGGTGTTTATTGAATTTTTTTCCCCTCCTAGGAGCAAACATGAAAAATATCCAGGCTGGGGGGTCCTATCACAAAGAGTCCTCTTTGCAAGGACTATTATTGACGTTGGTGACGGGAGATTTTGAGATCTTCCTCCACCTTCCTAGTATTTGTTTCGCCAGCCTGATCCTGCAGTTTTTTAGACAAGCACATTTATGCCCTCCTTCCCCATCAAGTGACAGCTTTCAGGACATGTTTTGTAGGGGCTGGGGCAGAGGGCAACCTCACAGAGAACAGTGTGATATTGCTGAGATAAATGAAGCACTCAGAGCAAAACCTCCTGGGAGGGGGACAAGGGCAACATGAATTTCTCTCACGGCTTTGGGGGATGGCTCAGTGTTTCCAGGAACAATCAGCTTGCATTTGCACTGACAACCATTAAAATCACAGGATGAAGTTCAACAGATTGAAGGTCAGGTTGTCTGGGGTGGGCAGAGCTCCAGAAATTTCCAGTCATATATTTGTAATTTTTAAGTCTTTGTCTGTGACTGTCTCTTATAGGCCTTTCCCACTCAGCTTAATGTTTGGGCCCAGCCTGGCCTTGGAAGAAAGAAATTCATCCATTCAAGTTGTTTTGGGTAATTAGGGAGGCCAAAATAAACAAGCCTAAACAATTTTCAGTTGTCCTAGTTGCTCCGTTACGCACTAAGAGAAGGATATTGAGGGTCTGGAGCAGGGTCAGAGAAGGGCAAAGAAGTTGATGAAGGGTCTAGAGCACAAGCCTACTGAAGAGCAGCGGAGAGACCTGGGGTTGTCCAGCCTGGAGAAAAGGAGGCTCAGGGGAGACCTTCTGGTTCTTGACAACTCCCTGAAAGGAGGCTGGAGGCAGGTGGGGTCCATCTCTTCTCCCAGAAGTCTAGCCATACCTGTCAGTGCTAGGTTAATGGTTG
>WEIS01035018.1:1689-18146 GCA_013389965.1 Todus mexicanus
TGGATGTGTATTTAACTCCACAAGCCAGTTCTTCCCCAGGTATCTTTCACATGGGGCCTTCCATGCCAAATTACAGCCTGTCACCTTGTGCAAGATAGTGGTGATAGTTCAGAGGGAACAAGTTTGGAAGCAGCCAGTCAGAAAGAAAAAAAAGCAGGGAGAGTTTTGAGACTGGAGGGTACTTCTTTGAATCCCTGCCATCAAACTCCAAATGCTTCCTGTGATTAGGAGGAAAAAGAAAAAGAGATAAATATTCTGCATGCCAGATCTACAGCCAGTGCAAGTCAGCACAGCTCCACTGCCATCTGGCTGGCTTCACCCTCAGAACCCCACCCCTTCCATGTGGAAAGTCCTACAAAATACAGACACACAGGACACCTATCCCAAATGCAGGACAAAAAGAAAAATATTCCAGCTATATAAAAATCTATGTTCGTCTGCAGTGGTGCAGGATATATTTGCACCAGCTTTCGTCTTGCTTTAGCCAGTGTATATAATACAAAGAAAAATCTCAAGAAAGGGAATTTCAGAACTAAAACTCAAACTGAGTTACAGCTAGCTTCTCAATTCCCTCAGCGCCCTTTACTTAGGCAGCTCTCCAATTAGTGTCTATGAAGGTTTTGCCTGAGTTACAACTAAGTAAAAATAGACTCAGAATATCAGGATTCAACCCAGAGCCTTTAATATACAGAAATAGACAGACCCCCACACAAACAAGCACAGAGCAGGTAAACCTCAGGAGTGATAACGAGCTTTGATTTTTCATCAGCCACAAAAATGTCAACTATGCTCCCAGTACATTCCACAATAGAGCAATATTTATATTTGATCTCTGCAGTGGTTTCACACTGCACATTACATAAGCCAGTCATTCCTCATACAGGAATGGAAACAGGCGGCATTTGCCATGGTTTATTTTTTGCATCGGGCATTCTTTGGCAGATCCTCATGGGAAACAATATGGCAGGGGAATGGCATTATACTTCCCCTCTGCAAACACCAGGAAGGCTGTGAACAAGCAGCACAGGACTTTTGCTCTTTTTTTGGAACTGTTGCAAGAGCTAATGGCTCATCTTGCCCCCTTTGCATAGCTGGAAGGTCTCCTGCCTTGAGTGCAGATTCCCTAATGGAATGAATTTGGCCCTGATGCCCAGAAAATAATGATCTCTGATGCAAGCACCTCTCCTTTTCCAAAGCAGGAAGCTACTGAAGCTTTTGCTCTGCTCCTTCTACCTGTGTGAGATTCAAACAATCCTCAGGGTGAAATCACCCTTCCCAGAAGTGCTGTTATTTCCCTGGGATCTCTACGAGAAAAGCACCATCCTGTAAAGAATGAGCCCAAAGATGAGTTGACTAATTTACTTAGCCCTAGACCCCGGAATAAATTACTAGGTGGAGTAAAATGAGAGTTCAATGTTATCAAGAGGACTGGTCAATTAATATTGACACCAATGTTAGCTATAAAAATAGCTACTAGGTGACACAGGCTGCACAGCCCGTGTGAGCAGCACACAGGTATCGTGTACTCAGGTTGTATAAACATAAGACTCTAAAAGAAAATTTGGATCTGAAGTGGAAATACCACTACAAACTTGACCTCAGCCTTGGGTTTTGACCCATTACAGATGTGGAATCATCCAGCAGCTTTGCTCTTTTTTTGGTTTGTCGTTTGGTTGGGGGGTTTTTTTGATCTATGCTTCAGGTTGATGTTTGGACTTCCCGCTGGGTCCTGTTGGTTCCACTGTTAGATGTCTTTAGAGAGAGAAAGTTGAAATGGCAAGAACTTCATGGAGTTGGTAGCATTGTTCTTTGAGCTTTTGAAAACAGGCTGGAATAAAAGAAGCTGCAAAGCAGGACCTCTCCGGCCTGGAGTAAAATTCTCTCATCAGATCTGAGCAAGCCACTCTGTGCACAAGGTACTGAATATCCTGGATCCCACTGGCAGCACTGAGGAGCCAGGAGCACTTAGCGTATGACAGGCTGGGCCCTAAGCTTGTGACTATGCAGAACATCATCTCTTCCTGCACCTCACCCCAATTTGCACAATGCTGAGAGCCTTGCAGAGGGCTTGGCACCCAGGGGACACTGTGCTCCACAGTTTGCAAGTGCTGCTCAGCACTTCCTGGGCAGACTGTTAACATCTGATTCTGCAACAACAGGCTCAGTGAAAAACTTATGATGGAAGAACTTGGAATATGCCACTTGGTGAGCTAGCAAAAGCTGGAAGCAGCTTTAGTAGGTTTTATTGGCAGGGATCAGAAGATATTGATGCGATTTAAGTCTGCCTCTTCTCTATAGCCTGTGGTAAGCTGTTTTTCTTGGTGCATAATAGCTTACAAACTCTGAAGGAACATAACAGCTGGAGTTTTAGCATGCCTTTTGCTTCCAGCCAACATGTGTGATTATTTTTTGCACCCTTACTGGAAAGAACAGAGCAGACTGTACTCCAGGACTTTGTCACCTTAGGACATATGATCAACGCTCCCGTGTGTCACACTCAGGCTTACGCCAGCCTGTTAGCAGAACAGAAATAGTAAAAGCAATGAGATATGAGCTGCATTTCCACAACCCTCCAGCTGTCAAGAGGAGCAGAGAGTGACAGAAATAAGCTGCATGGAAGAGACAGGCCAAATCAGAAATAATCCATCATGTGCCATGGTTCCCAGATTCCTCAGGATCTTTTCCAAGGGATCTGATGTCAAGCATTGAGCACGTCAGTACGACTTGCACTTTGGTGATTTTCCATCTGTAGCTGCTGTTTCTGATATTACATGCAGGGTTACCACTGACACGTATCAATTTATGAACAGCTGGAGCAGCAGTGGCCAACCTTCCTTCACATACTGAAAGTTTTGTGCAGCCCAAACCCACAAGACACAGCACATTGTTCTGCAAGTCTGGCAATATGTCACATAGGCAAGGACAGCAGCTCAGCTGGGGTCTTACTGCTCTAGTGGGTGTTGGCATCAAGCTGCATATGCAGTGATAGCAAGCTTAGCCCCCTCCTGGTTTACTTCCAGATAGATCTGAAGTCTCAGAGAAGCCTTCAGAGCCCCACAGACCCCCAGTGCTGCTTATGTGACCTAGTCCATGTGTAAGGACTTGTACTTACAGGGCAGCTGTAGCTCCAGAGCCACACAATCACCTTAAGAAATATCAACACGTTAAAGAGGGGAGTCAAGAAAGCAGCCAGAGAAAGGCAGATTTATAGTTCCTTAGCCAAAGTGCAACATCTAGGTCATTTTTGAGAAGAGAGTAGCTCAGAGTTTTCAGTATCTGGTTTGACTGGCAAAATAGTGTTCAGAGAAAGTACTAGCACAAGAGGGAAAGGATGCTACGCAGTCTTCCTCCCCACTTTGTCTAGTACCACTGTCTGGAGTCACAAAAGATGGGGTACCAACTACTGCTACCTTCCTCCCTCCATCACATCAGCATTGCATTTAGCCCACCATGTAGGCAGCTACTTGTACCACTCCCAGCTTTGCAGGAATGTCCAAATAATTCTCAAAGTATAAGACTATCTTAAGGGTGCCCAAAGGATAGGGACATCCGTCACACTAATAACATTAAACAACATAGAAACCAGTCTTGCAAAGACAAACCCAGGTCCACCTCTCTACCTACACTTCTGCCACCAGCTCCCTTGCATGGGAGCAGGTTCTCCTAGAAGAGACATTTGTTAGAAGTTTTCGGAAGCAACAGAAGCCTCAAACCCATATAGGTTTCTCCATCAGTAAACAGCAGAGACAACACTTCTTTTCTGCCTCAGACCTGGCCATCAGTCCTGCTCATCTTGTCCTGCTCATTCCCTCTAAGGCAGTTGCGAAATTCCTGCAGATCATCCGTGGCACTGCACACTGCTGGCCAGGTACAGAAAGGCAGAAGGAACCCAGAGCACACCCCTGCCCTGGAGAAGTGTCTCCACAAAGCAATTCCACAAAAATTGAAGTCTGGATAACCTCCAGTGCACACATGCACACTTCACCATCACTCTTTCACTCACACTTTACTGCCTTTTCTATCTACCCACAACATGCTAGACATTTAAACTAGTTATGAGGAGAAAAGGATTCATGCAAAGGAGGTAGATAAAAACTAAATTGGTACAGTTAAGACTATTTTTGAGAACAGAATACTCTCGGGAGGTAATTGTATTAACAACTAGCCAGTTTCATCTCATTTCTGTTTGCTAAATGGTTGGTACTACAGCACCACAAACATTAGAAGGTGTGGAAATATGCAACTCCCATACATTCAGAAGTAAAATACTCAAGGTTATCTGAGTAGCCACTGAACAATACACTGAATAAGAAATTAAAAGGTACCAAAGAAATCCCAACCTACTGAAGAAAACACGATCACATTTCTTGGCCACATGTCCCAGCTGAACTTTCTGTTCCCTTCTGTCATTTAATCTCAGTTTTTCTCAAGTGATCAAAGAGTGCTGCAAAGGAGACTGCTCACAAGAGTGCCCAGAAGCTGCACAGCCCCCCTGTTCCAAATTTAACACCTCCTGAGCTACTGCCTTTCATACCATCCAAAGTGTCTTATGGGCATATTTTAAGTGCTGAGCAATCCTTCACAGCATTCACGGCAACAAGTTCACTGCTTCTCCAGTCCTTGCTTTTATCCAAGGAACTTTTTTAACAATTTATTTTAAAAACCTTTTTCTCTGATTTCCAATGGGTTTCCTTCTCTTGCCCGCTCCCTCATTGATGTTTAAGGTTCTTCTATAAAGTCATGCTGCCTTCCTGCTTCTCATTTCCTTTTCAAAATGAAGATACCCCCTTTATACACTTCTTTTCTCTCTTCTCATTCAGTTGTTGCAATCAAGTTCCTCTAGCCAACTAGATTCAACGGATAGATTCCTTCACAGGGCTCTCCTCAAATCTCATGCCTTTCCCTGACCAAGTGCTCTCCCTGTTCACACAAAAAGAATTAGGTCATCCGATTGCAAGTGTACACAACAAAAGCTACAGCAACAGATGTTACAGCAACACAGAACTGCAGGCTGTGCAGCAATTCAGTTTACCATGACCTGGTTTTGAGTGACTATCTGTATCACTGCTGTCCTGAAAAGTAGGGGCTTGGTTGTTTGTTTTTTGGGGTTTTTTTTGTTTTTTTGTTTTGTTTTTTTTTAAAAAGAAAGAATAAAGAAAAACGCCATATGTAGACAAAGCTCCATGCATAGTTGTATGGCTGAAGTGCTCATGCAGCCAACGGAAAGAGGAAAAAAAGCATTTGGGCAGAATAATACAGAGTTGTAACTGCTAGCATTGACTTCAAGCTGTATCGATAACATATGCCCCCTGAGGATTAGGTGGAGGGTTTGGCACATGTTGACATACATCAACATGACACTTACTCTAGATTAGGGTAGCCAAGTCATGGTAATGTGGATCACCGCTTGTTTGTAGAGCTTGATTTCTCCACTGCCAACTACTTGCTGCAGTCATTGCTACTGAATGAAAAACGTTTGTCAAAGCCTGAACTAGATTAGTACAAATCGATGTGAAGTAACCACGGGTGCCACACCACTCAGTCAGTAGAATAGGGTGTCTGCAAAGTAAAATAGCACCCCATGTTTCAGAGAGAGTGTCCCATCAGTGCTTCATCTGCTAGTCAGAATGAAAGTGGCCAGGACTACTACATGATCACTGTTAGAGGGGTTATTTGGCTTTTTTTTCCTGATATAATTCTCATGCTTACAAGAACAGGAACTGCAGTTTTCACCAGGTATCACAGGAGAAGCAAGCTTCATCACTCTCTCTGCCTCATTCCCTGCCCCTAGCACTACTTTGTGTTGCAAAGGCTGGACTATTCAGCCATCCGTATCTTCAGCTGTGTATTCTCTCATATACCACAAGCCAGCAGAGGTGGTCACAGAAACATAACCTTTTAGCAAAAGTAAGTAACAACAAGCTATTCTTTCTAGAGGCATTTTTGGAAACAATCCCTTTGCTGCTTAATTAGGAAACTCAATACCCTCTAAAGTCAACAACACAATCTATTGCCACTAATTCCCAGCTCTAGAAAAGGACCTGAAGTTCATATTTGTAATCAGGTCCACCATCAATGTTTCATTTTTGAGTGCCTCACTTGGACCCAAGCAGGGAACCCCAGAGGAGAATCCAGGCATGGAGATTCCATAGCATCAGCATTTTTTATTTTATTTTAATTTTTTTAAACGGACTTCATATAACTTGCTCTCACCCAAACCTTTCCCCTTTTAAATAAAACTTCTCAGCAGTTTAATTCCAGCTCCAATTCCTCTCTCTGTCTTTTAAGGGGCCCTCTTGAAAGTCTTGGACTCGACAACATTAGGGATTAGACTGTACATGGCTGTCCTAGCACAGAACAGAGAGAACATCATGTAATTTCCATTTTTCTCCTGGTTGTGCTCTTTCAAAGCCCCACTCTACTTATGGTTTTCACGCCACATATTCTTCTGTCCGTTGCCATGGTGCAGCCACTGGTTTGTCATTAATATTGTGGGTAACTTCAGATCCTTGACCTCAGGGCTTTCAGAGCTTTTCATGGTGTATTTTCCTCTTGATTGAATTGCTCTGCATTCCCAAGCACAGCTAAAACAAAAATAAAACACTGCTGCTTTTGAATAGGGAATATTCATTCTACAAAGACAGGCTAGCAAAGACTGGAAACCCATTGAAGAACAGCAGATTAAAAGGAAAACAGTCATTCTCTGCAGACGTAGCGGCTGTGGCACAGATTTAAATTTACCTACAGCATCTGAGTCAAGCTACGGCCCCCAGGGTCCACACATGAACTCAATATCTAGCCCAGATCTGACTCTAATAATATGCCATCCCACTGCCATAGGACCTCAGAACATCCTATATATTCTCATCCATGAAGTTTCACAACCGTTTTGAGAAGTGCAGAGATATTTCTTTGCATATCGTAGATGGGAAGACTGAGGTACAGAAACAGTGAGCTAGATAACAGATGCAGCTCCTGGCTTCCCATGCATTGGCCCTACCTTGATTTGTGTTCTTGCCTTAGGGGTCTACATGGGTCTTTGCACATCTAGAGGTACCTTACTCCCATAGTAGACTGGTACAAATGCTTCTGTGCCTACAATTTCTGTCTCGGTGAGATTGTTACCTAGGCAGTAATTGGTAAATCAAATGCTCTCCATCATTCTCTATATTCAGACTTTGAATTTACTGAGAGCAGAATTTAACTTCGTGTATTTTTTAATGCTAGCAACAACTCTCACCTCAGAAAGCAGGCCATTTTTGAAGTCCATTAGAAATCAGTAAGTTCACATACACTAGTCAGAGTCTGTGGTACCCCTGCTTAACAGAAGTATGGTTGTTGGTTTTTTTCCAGTCTGAAGAAAATAGCCATTACTATGGAAAATGTGCTAATCATCGTATCATCTGCTAATTACCAAAGCTAATCTACCCTTCAAGCTCACAGATTCTTAAAAAACTACCCTGCACTTAAAGGTGTTGCTTTTATAGAGCTCTTTCTGTTAAATGAGCTCCCAGAAACACAGATTTGCATTAAAAAGGCCTAAGCCATCACATTTCTGAAGATCCAGTCTTCGCACCCAGCCTAGTAGTAGTTTATTTGGTAAGGGGCCCTTCAGGATATAAAAACCCAAGGGAAGAGCAGCACTAATATTTCCTTCTTTCTTTAAGGTATTACTTGTTTAAAGGGGAAAATGCATCTCTTACCTGTTTGGAGAAGATGCTTCAGAAGCTGCAAACAAAGTGCTTGAATCTACATGTGATGCTACACTGCACGTATCAGGCAGGCAGTTTTACGCTCTTAAAAATACCTAATAGTAGGTCTGAGGGTGACATTAACCACTTGATTGTATCAGATTCAACACAAACACCTGCCTGGAAAAATAAAAAGCAGCAAATGGACAGTAAGACATAAAGCCTGAGGGGTTTTCTCCAAGTGCTGGGAGTTCAAAGAACAAGTGAAGGAGAGAAGGAAAAGTAACACAAAGTTGCATCCAACCTCAGATTTGGGGCTGGTTGAGCTCATGTCACCACCAAAGCAATTTTAGGACTGCTCTCACTTCAACTATGTTTCCCCAGTTCCCTGACAGGGCCAGAAAGCCCTGTCCTGATGGCAGAGCTTAGCAGTGTCACACAGTATCTAGGGACAAACTCCTCTCCCTGCCATTGACACATCCCTCTTGCCAGAGGCTGGGAGTAAAGCCAATCCCACAACTTCTTCCCAGCAGAATAAGGACTCCCTTTACGATTTGCTCAGTCAAGAGGACACTCCAGCTGGCTTCGCTCCCTCGAGAGGCCTTCGCTCCGGTGTAGCTGCCTTGCCAGGCCACTTTTATCAGAGCCGTTATTTTACTATTGGAGTGAGGGCGAGTTTGCTATAAGATCCCCCAGGCAGCCCATTTGAAAGCCTCTCATTGGGAAGGCTGGTCACATTCTGCTTTAGACAAAAACGCTGCCTGACAAACAGGCTTATTCCTCAGATCCCCAGCTGGAATAAGAAGAAAAAGAAAAAAGGGCTGAAAAATCCCATAGCTCCTCCAGGAGAAGCGTGTCTGTGTGTGTCAATGTGTCTCCTGGATTGCAGAACGACTGTAAGGACTGTACTTGACATTTATTCGTATAAAAGCTATTAAAGAGCCTCTATTAAAAAAAAAATAAATAAAAAAAATCTTACACTAATGAGCACAGTAGAAATAAGGGGAAATGCCAGATATCCCTTCCTGGGTTAAATCCTGGGAGATGCCAAGCATTTTCACCTACTTATGAATACAGCAGTTAAAACGATAAGATCATAACTTAGTTTTCCTCATATTATCAGCCCCATACTCTCATTCAAGATCTTCTCTTTGGATCCAGGTACTAGACTACTGCTTCCTAGTACCAGAGATGGTTTTGGGGGTTTGGGCTGGGGGTTTTTTTATGCATTTGTAAACAAGTGGGATCACTATCTGCATGTTACAAAAAGCCACATCTGTTCTCACACAGTGAATCATGCAGGATTAGACTAATAAACTCTGCTGTAAATCAGGCTCAAAGTATCTGTACGATGCTTAGCTAGGACAAAAGACAGGATATCTACAGAAACTGAGCTGCCTGGTCTTTTCCAGGCCCCAAACCATCCATCCATCCATCCATCCATCCATCCATCACCAGTGCCATCACGCACGTAGGGGCTTTCCATCTCTAATACTAGGCCTGTGTTAGTGTTCATAACAGGGACCTGATGTGATTAAGTCCAGCAGAGAACAAACCTGAACCCAAACCTTTGTTTACTACACTGACACACCTAAGCAGCCTCATCCTTCTGTCTTTTCAACATACTGACCTGATTTTAAGAGATGAATGCAACTGGTAGCTTTGCATGAAGAAATCATTGCAGATGCCTGTTAGTGCCCTCAAGTAGCTGCTTTTCTATCCAAGGTTATGTGTGGCTCTTAAACATAAGCAAATGAAAATTTAATATGTATTTGATTTCCACATTGTGTATATTTTTGCTATCATCTGTGCTCTTGAGGGATCAGGATTCGGCACGGACATAGAGCTACACCTCCTTACCACAGAGGAAAGAGATTAATGAGCCTCAGAACAGCATTTTTTGTTTGGAAGCATTTCGTTAGGCAAGCTTTCTCTCACGTGGAGAACATGATGCTGGACTGGAAATAGCTTAACCCATTTTATAAATTGACATCAATGAAGGTAAACAGCAGGCGTTGAACTGATTCCAGTTGTGGTGTTGCATGCTTCACTTGCTGGATGATGCTATAATTTCATCACTGTTGATTGAACTAATTTTGTTAGCATCTACAGCAGTCTTCTACCAGTGTCTTGAGGTCTCAAATTGTTTCTCTAGCAAAGTTATAATCTACTTATACATCATCCAATTACCTAACAGTGACAATAAAAATGACACCTGGTAGTTAAATTGCAATGGAGGAAGTCAGGAAATAGGAGTTTGGTCCAAGCTGTGTTACTCGCTGTTTGTGGCCAATTCACTTAAGACACAGTTTCCTCATATCCTCTAATTTGAGGTGTCTTGTTTCAGATAATCACAGTCTCCCTCTGGCATCAAGAGAAATTACAGATACTCCAAAAATCAATCTCTCAGCACCTCCAAGTGAGTCCTCAAATGCAGCAGAGTCCTAGAATTTAACTCCATAACAATTCTTCAGCTGTTCAGTCAGATATTATAAGCTTCATGAACCAGCTGATTCCTGCCTGATGTTCCCCCAAAGATGCCTGAAATGGTTGCAGTACAGATCTCTCTCTCCTGATCCAGTATCCCACACATTAAATACACTGTGATAGCCACTCGACTATCTTATTATGTGGAATCAAGAGGAGAGGTCATAGCTTTGCCCTGCTCAGAGTTGGCCACGTAACAACTCTGAGGCCAAAGGAGCCCCCCAAAACCATACCCAGATGCATCTGTATGGTGAAGAATCCCACAATGTGCTGCCTCATGTAATGAGGGGGGAGAAAGAGCTCTTCAAAACAGGAACGAACAATATGCGTGCCTCCCTCACACAAGCTCTGGCAGATCTAACGAACACAAAGAGATTTTAGTTCCTTTATGAAAAAGGACTGCACAGCTCTCCATTTTTACGCTGTTCCCTAATGTATCACAGCAAGACACCATGTTCTTCCAGGTTGTTTTTAATCCTGCAGCCTGGTTAAAAGGATACAATGTTCCACCAAAAACTATGTGTTCTCTGGGCAGAGAAGTTAAAAGCAGCACTCTGTGCTGAAGCTAGAAAAAGGTGAATTCTCTATACAGTGGCACCTACCCATGGTATAATGTTCATGCATGAAAGATGAAACCAGCTGAGTTTTGCACAAAGCTTTTGTGTGTGCCTGTGTCTGATGTGCTCTGCGAATCTTTTGTCACAACTGAAAGTGCTGTCTCCAGAGAGGGACAATTTTTTTCCCTTCCCTCAACTGCGTGTTATGGTTTTATTCTAATTTTACAACACAATCTGTGACAAGTGGTCACACGGTGTGTCTGGGTTGAATAAAGCCCAGGGACCCTTTGCCAAGCCTCTGTGTAATGCGCTGAGTTTAATGAAATGTGTCAGCTCCACTGTGAATCGTGCATTCACAGAACTGAATGAGTCCGAGTTTTCAAGGAAAACTTAAGGGACACACAACAGCACACAGCAAACCCCAGGGGGAGCAGATAAAGAGAGGAGAGGAATCCCAGGGAAACACTCAGCAGCTCTACTAATAGCAAGATAGATCCTGATAGCAGAAATTTAATCAACCTGTTAGAGAAATGATTTAAAACTATCGGCCGCTGCTGAAGCCTCAGGGGAGAACAAGTACAGTTCAGTGGCTGAGTTAAAATGTTGAGTCCCAGTGGCCTAGGTTATAGTGCAACATCCAGCACAATCCAAAATCAAATGATTTTAGGGCCCCTCTCATTTGTAAAATGGGAATAAAAATGCCTTGTTCTATCTCAGTTTGCTTCTCTTACCTATAAAGGTTATCATCCCACGACAGCGCCTAGTTCATGCTTGAAGCTGTTATCACATTTGGGAGAGGATAACCAGCTGTGAGAGTCCTGGACCTGCAACATAACACTGCAAGGTACACAGGGCAAAGTGTGTAACGTAAACTGGATCAATCTTACTTTTTCCTCCACTGGGTGCTGCAGTACAAAAAGGACCCTGATGAACATGACAAATGCTAATTTTAACAGAAGAAAAAAAAAAGAAAGAAAAAGAAAAAAAAAGAAGTCTTCAAAAGGCTGAAGATTTTCCTGCATCATGTCAATCATGGTCCTATTGCATTTCTCTTCCTTGTAGTCTCTTGCTAGAAGTCAGTCTGTCAATAAACAAATTAATGGCTTGATTCTCCATTGGAAGCAAAGGAAACGTGAGTGCTCAGCTATCCTTGAAAATCGCATGGCATATTCTTTGGGAATTTTTCTGACATAAAAGATTCATGAGCGGAACGGTTGAATTGTTACCCTAACTGCTGCAAAGAAGTTGCTCTGTTTTTCCTTTTTCTCAATTTTTCCCGTTACCTGTCAGCTGAACAGGCACAAATCCAGACCTTGCTGTATCATATGTGAGCACTCTGCCACAAAGCAGGGAAATTTGCAACAAGGCACCTGTTGTCCATGGTTGGGCCCTGATGTAGTTTGCTGTCAAAGTCAATCTGACATTTCTGGATCAGACAAGAAGCCATCTGATCTTGTCACCTAAGTTTAACTAGGAAAACAACAAACCCAACACTTGTACAAACATTGTAAAACTGGAGTACAGATGCCAAAATGTGGATGTCCTTCAGGATAGAGTTAAAAGTCAAAGACAGAACTCCCAGATGTGTGAATATTGCTTTCAATGTATTCTACCTGTCACCAGAAGCACTTTACTAAGGAATTAAGCTTAAAAATATCCTTTTAGGTAAGAAGAGGCGATTATGCTGTTCTACATTAAGGGAAATAGAAGGTTACATGACTCTTGTAAACTTTACACCTGCGTTAGGATCAGAAATAAAACTCCAGCTATCTTTGCTCCACTCCTTGGCTTTAGCCCAAGACCAGTTTTTTCCACCTCCTAACACAAGCCCTGCAGAAACATGCTCAAGAAGATAATCTTCCCCTGCAGCCAATAGCCCCCAAGTGGAAATGCAGCTCTGAACTCTGCCAACCTGCCACATGTGCTAACAATGAAAAAAAATAAAAAAGCCACAGCCATTCAAGAAGCACTTTCAAATGTGGCCCAGCGCCTGCCACCCTGTCTCCAGCCACCTTCCTTTTGCACCTGAAGCAACCACACCGTCCTCCTTGTCCCTGAACTCTCCTTCTCCTTCCACATCTGTTGCCCGCAAATCTTCCTGTCACCACCTCTTCTTTTAAATACCAAGGCCTGGACTGCATCCCCATTCCTTCAGGTCATGATCGCTTCTGGCCATGGAGAACAGCACACTCTCCTTCTCTCGTGGACCTCCCCAGTTGCCCATGACACTGACCCCACCAGGTGCAGTGTGTAATTCCCACTTTCTCAGTCCCTGCAGAAAGGTGAGACAAGGGCTAGCCTCAGCCTGATTAGAGCAGACATGTAACCTTGTAGATTCAACTGCATCAGGGCTGCAAGAGCCCACGCGTCATGGAGTGGTGTCTAACGCAGTGTCAGGGGGATCCAGGTAATGACTCACTGGCCCTAATTTCATCAGTATATCTTTGATCCAAGACAAACCTTGCCTGCAATATCTTACTACACCCCATTGTGTCTGGGATCCAGTTCAAACTAATCCTGGATTTTCTACTTCTCTCTCATCACTCCCTCCATTCCCAGTTCTTCTCTGTCATGACGCAAATGCACTGCTAGTGCAAGACCCTTCCATTGTCCGGAAAGCCACAGGGTCTTCCGCTTGTCTTCTGCTAATGAGTCTGTGAATATTCAAATATATTCTGTATATTTTTAACCAAAGCTTTATGTAATTACCAGCATCTATTCTCTGCCATCCTGTACATCGTTCTGGAAATGGTTTGGGGGGCAAGATTTATTATAGGCCATTGTAGTGAGCTCTTTGTTGAACCTAATGAAAACAGGGTTTACACAAGAGGAAGGATTAATTTAAGCATCCTGTATATCAACTATAGCAACTCTTTTAAATCCATATGTTTGTAGACAAGCCAACCTGTTCAATTCTAAAGGACCTGTGCAAGGAATACATTTTTCAAACAAATTCTCAGCAGGATACTTTTCTTCAGCATCTCTGGCTAGAAGGAGCTAAGTGAGATGATCGGATTCTGAATCTTGCATCTTACTCTGGAAGTGCCCTTAATGACAGCTGGGTTCTGAATTTCTAGAAGTTTTTTTAATTACTAAGGAAAAAAAAATGAAGTCAAAGCTGTGCCAGCTGTCAGAGCTTCCAGAGGACTGACTACATTCACAAATCTTGTAATCTTTATGTTCATTATGAAAATGCTACAAAAAAAGGGCAATCAGATCTTAGCCAACAAATTAAATGCTTATTCAAGGATTAATTCACATCATCTGTACTCCATTAGATGTTCTATTTTGCCAGGGAATATAATGCAATATTTTCAGGGGGAATAGTTGCTGCTGTTGCCAAGAGCTTGCAGTTTAGTGATTCTTGTAGTATTGACATGGGACTCACTGAGCTATGGGCACTGCTAGAACAGATAGTGCAGCAGTATAGGGTATTAAACATATGGAGCAAATCTGCTTCATTATGGTGTTAAAAGGTACTGATCACAACTCTGAGATGCAGCCAAGTGACAAGGGGGAAGCACACCCATAAACCAATCAAAGTTTATTCTTCATTGTATCATGAAGGGAACAATTTGTTGCTCCTGGGTTTGGACTTTTTCACCCCAACTATAAATACATTGAGATTTCACTGGAAAACCAGAAGATATGGCTGAGGGAAGCATTATTTAATTTCAATGTATCTAACCTGAAACATCATAACAGGGCAACATTTCCAAGAACAAGTGCGTAGTACTGCTAAAGACAGATCCCCAGAATAACGATAGAAAAATCAGCTTCCCTAATCAATGAGTAATTCCTTTCAGAACACGCAGTGCCAGGATGCAGTTCTACTATCCTGCCTATTTTTACTTTTGCTAAACATGAAGATTTTACCTTTCATTTCTTCACACCAAAAGCCAACACTGTAGTATCTACATTTGGGGATCTTACAGGTAGATGTTAGATGAGTGCGTGGACAAGAGTGAGATTCATAAAAGCCACCATGCTCAGTGCAGAATTGCCTGCATTAGCTCATAGAAATCATAAGTACTTTCCCCCCCACCTCAGGGAGCTGTAAATACTGAATTTAAATGGCTACAAGGACAATTACACAATGCAAAGATGTTTGCACGTTTACTGTGTTTAACTCCTGATCTCTTTTCTGTGCAAACACTTCTAGAGACATCATAGTAATAAATACCCAAAAATAGTGGTTAAATATCTAAGACAATATTTTCTTTTTGTTGTTGTTTGTTTGGGTTTTTTGGGGGGGCCTCGGTGGGGTTTTTTTTGTTTTACATTCAGGGCTCTTCACATAGGAAGCACAAAGAACTGAGAGAAATAAGTTTTGAGTAAAATGACAAAAATAGTACTGCAAAAGCAAACAGGGCACATCTGGAAGAACGGGCAGATAATTCCAGCTGCTGAACTGATCTTGAGAATTCAGCTGATTAAATGTAAGCTGGCTGACACACGGCACCCCGGATTTAGGTAGACAGGTCTTGCTAGGGGAACATATGGCCATTTCCAGCTGTTCTACTGTATTTGTGCTATTGAAGGACATGAATTCATATATATCACAGAATTCACCTGCAGTTATATTATTTTCATTCTGTAGTATTTACAATAAACAAATCACCATAAAATCTAGGTGCCACACTGCCACATAATATACCCCCCACTCAGTTGCTCTATCTGAGGTTCAAATACAAAAATAACAAACAACCAAACAGCATCCTTCTGTTGCCTTTCCCAGGTACTGGAAGCAACTCTGCATTTGGCTCTCTGTGAAAGCCTGATGCTATGAAATAGGGTATTTTAAATGGTTGAAGGGCAGAACTAAGTAACAGAAAGTTGTTTTTTCCTGTGGAAGCTATACAAGACCTGGGCTACCTAGCCAGGCTTCTAGATGCAGAAGTAAATATACAGTTTGTTCCCAAACCAATTTTGCCTACACTGTTACTGTCTGCTAGATAGATGGAGAATTAATCTGTATTCCCCACTACAATGTGCATGGATTGTTTCTCTCACTAGCTTCTCAGAAGTAAAGGAGGGAAATGCAATTGCTCTGTTCAATAAGCTGCTATTACTCTTATTCTGATGCCCAATAAAATTAAGTTTTTATTTTCCTGAGCCCTTTCCTTCAGGAAATGTCAGCCAAACATAACCCGGCAAAAGCAAACATCATATTTGCCTTGGCTTCTGGGGCGTACCATGTTCCCAGAATGAGGGCAGAACAAAATACTGGGGCCTAGGCACAAAGCCTGGCTTGAAAATTGGACACTGTCTAAAGCTAGTTTGCAGATATTGGAAGCTAAATCTGTATTGTGGGTTTTGCCAAGTGCGGTGCTTTTCCTTCACTTTCCCAAGCCCATGGTAGTCACATAAATATATGTATCTGAAAAAGGTTTGAGCACATCCAAGGTGTTATGCAAATATCCTCTCCTATGATCTGGTGAAAATACATGTATTGAAATAACCTCTTGGAAAGTATTTACAGATGTCAACAATTTTGGATTAATTACCAAGCAAAAGCCAACAATTTTCCTGCCTTGATATATGTTAATATAACCAATTATCAGTGTCTATTCATCAAGAAGCATCAAAAATACGGTGTCCTGCCAGGTTTGTGAAAAACAGTTTGGACACCACGCTCTCTGGTATTGGTCCATGTATTGTAAACAAGAGGACATCCTTATTTCTTCAAATATGCCTGTGATGGAATGAGTTCCTACTAAAA
>WEIS01035040.1:458-11618 GCA_013389965.1 Todus mexicanus
GTCATGGACCTACCTGGTTTCAGGAAATTTTATTTTCCAAATGCCATTATTAAATTTATTTATAAGTCTGTTAACATTAGTCACGTGCAATTTAAAAGAAACATAAATAGAGCTAGAGACTCATAAATCTATTTGGAAAATATTAGTTGATGACAGTTAAAAAATTCTACAATTCTTCTCCAATGTGGAATTAAAAGTTACAATTAGGTACCTAGTCTTCCTCTAGTCTTAGAGGATATTGTCTGATATATTTCTTTTTGTCAAAAATAAAAAGCAGTATTTCCATGGAGCATAAAAAACCAAAATAAGACTAACAAACAGATTGCAGGTTACAGATGTCCATAGATGTATATATTCAGCCCAGTTAATCTTTTTATAAATACTTCTGATTGTGACAAGTGGTGTTTAATACATTATGATAGTCTATGTGGCTACATTTCCAAAGGTGCGATTTTCTTTGGGCTGCATAATAGTTCAGGTGTGTTCTGCCTGTGTTTCCAGTAACAAAAGCATCCTATCTCTGAGGGGCAGCTTTATCAAAGAGACCCTCAAACATACATTTTTAAATAGTCCAAATGATTGCATTTATAAATGAAGTGTGTGCACTTATTAAACATTGTATTTCTTGATCCAAATGGAATACATTCTAGATACATTTAGTTTAGGCTGCTGCCAGGACACAAGTGTGTTCTTACAGCCATAGTAAAGCTGATCTGTATGAACAAAGTCCTCAGCTTGCATCACTGAAGAAGTAAATCCAGAGCATTTAACAGTTTCTGGAAATGAGAACAGCATTCTTGTAGCTGGTGTGTCACCTTGCAGTTCTTCCCAGGTCAACGTTATTTTTTTGGAACAAAGCATGGGAAGCTTAGAGAGCTTTCAGCAAACCTGGGGCTTCAACCTTTCCTGGACTACATGTATGCACGTTCTACACACTTGTGTTACAGATCATGGACCAACCAAGCTGCAACAAGGAACATGGGAGGGAAAATAGTCATCTTTTTTAACACGTATGACCATATGTGCTGAGTATGGACGGAAACTTCCAACAAGTTACAGAGACACCCTGTACAAGTCTGTACGTCCTTAGGAAGTCAGCTGGTGTACCCAACTTTTATCCAAATATTTGAGAAGCTAGCAGCTTAGGATGGTAGGGGATTTTTAAACTCTTATATCTTAAAAGCAGAATTTGCACTGATCCCACTTTGAGATCATTCAGTATTGAGCTAATAAGAGGTTTGAAATCCTGCATCTCATGATTCAGTAGAATTGTGAGGCGTCATTCCTAGAAAAAAAGCCAAGACATTTTTAATGGAATTTAATAGTATCTTTTTTTTCCTAACAGCTCACAAGTTTAACAGCAGTTTGCTCAAAGAAGCACCATTTGAAAATTTGCACAAAATAATACACTTTTGCAACTCTTTAGAAAGGTTTCTAAAATACAACTGCAAATTAGCAGAAAAAAGCAGGTATGAAATGGGAATCTTGCTCAAGTCCTGCCATGCCACATGTATTCCTACTGTGTCACAAAGAAAATTAGATAGAAGGGTTTTTTGGGTAACCACATCTGGTTACTCTGCAAAGCATTTTCCATGCTTGCATTGAAGAAGGAGGAAAGATTATTTTCGGGTTTTTTAGTAAAAATGTTTTGTCATGTGCATGCACTACTGCTCTCAATAGTTTTTTCTCTTATGACATTAAGCAGGGAATGCGTGGATAGCAGCTGTAAGTTTTCTACAGATGCAATGATGTATTTAATCACGGCCGAATTAACACAAAATAATTGTTCTGGGAAAAATACACCCAGGATTCCTATTACAAATGAAGCCACGCGTTACTGTAGCTGTACTGGAAGGGCATTACACTGGTTATGTGTGTATAGGAGTGGGTATGTGTATATCATTTTAAAATGATGCATTTCATGTTTTTCTTATCAGATAAAAGGTGGGAAAGTGCACTATGTGTCCGATGCTGGAATTGCTGGGAAAGTGGAAAGAAATATCCCAGAAGTGTACGCTGCAGATGGTCAGTGGCATTCGGTACTCATTGAGAAGAACGGGTCTTCTACTATCCTATCGGTTGACAAGACTCATACCCGAGACATTCTTCACCCCACGCAAGACTTCGGTGGACTCAACGTCCTTACCATTTCTTTGGGAGGAATCCCATCAAGCCAACTTTTCAAGAGCACAGTTGCAGGTAAATATTTTTTTTTTTTTTTTAAATATAGTGCACATAAGCACATGAGTACAGACAAAGAGTCTCCGTTTGTATAAAGGGCTCAGTATTTAGTATTTACCTCCTTCCTTTGCCAGAAAAACTGCAATTCAAGTGAGTGAGAATTGCAGAATTTATCCCTTCCATTACTTATTGCAGCCTCGTTGTTTCCGAAAGCAGGCACTCCATCTGCAGGGCTTTTTGGAAACAGGGGGTGCATTTGCTTACTTGGCAAGCAAATCAGTTGTTATAATTTTGTTATGCTAATGGAGAAGAAAGGATCTATTCTTTACCTGGGTCAGAATCTGGAATATCAAGGCAAATCTTTAATGTGGGCAAAAATGCTAAATGAGAACTTTGTCTCTGTAGGGGTTTGGTAAGTACTGCACGATTTAGCCTGTTATTAATATGATTAAAATATTTTCTGAAACCCTGACTTCCTCCTGCTTTATCCTGCTGTCAAGTGAAGAATAGGATTTATTTCTGAGCTACAGAAACCATGGACAATAAGGAACCACCCTCTGACTGACATCTGGCTGCTAAGAAGTAAATCAGGCTCCCTTAAGGGTTAAAGCAACTGGCTTAGACTCTGGCAAAAGAAGTAGATAACATGTATTTGATATCATCCCCCCAGTGATAAGTAAAGATGGAAGGGATTTTTAGCTACAAACTGTGAGATACTCCAGACAATGCAGGCATACGTTTCGCAGTTTTTCTGTTGAAAAATCTTTCTGGCTTCAAGAATTTTCACCAGATAAAAGTATCTTTGAGTGAAGCAAATTCACACTTCACATCTGTGTGTTGTGAATTTGTGTGAAATGTGGTAAGAAATCATATGGATGCTGTGCTAACCTTTCCCCTTTTTGTATGTATGTTTTATGAGCAGCATATGCATGAAAAAATCAGAGGCTTGTAGAAGAGGTGGAACAAAGAAAACTGGGGACACTAGCTTCTCACCACTGCCTGATCCTGTGGCAGACAAATTAGGAATGTCTGGCTTCCGTTAGGAACACACAATCCAAAATCTCTTATACATACGAAATGATTTCATTTTAATATTGGATTACACTGTGTATGACATACCAAGGATTTACAAGGGAGAGGTATAAAACTCTATGTGAACTCAGAGGCAAAAATATCTGCAGCACTGTTAAAGGCAAACAAAAACATAACACGGGTGATAGTTCCAGGGCTGTGAAGCTGGTATATCCAATAACATTTTCAGACCCAAGTAGACCTGACAAAATCCCAGTTGCCGTTTATCACAGCACTGCTGCAAGGGACCACCAAGCGTGCGGCAAAGTAATTGTGCAGTTTGCTTGGGCTTTCACCTGAACCTAAATCCTCAATTTCCTCTTTATTTGGGAATGTAAAAGCAGGAGAAAATGAAAATATAAGGAATGCTGAAAGAAAAAACTCTTTCATAATGGAAATAATACAGGAGTAGCATGCTTGCAAAACTTAGGAGACTCTTTCATGTCACTTTGCACCACATGACTTGCATCTCTCTGTGAAACATATTTGATGTTGATACTCGTATTTCATTTCTGACATCAGAGAATGTTCAAATTTAAAACAGCATCCTTTGAAGATTGAAAATCCGTAATATCACCTCACACGAGTATATTTACTATATTGTGACAGAGGAGATATTCATAACATTTATCTCTGTGCTACCCGTTTTTACAGAGATTTCCATAATTATTCACAATGTTACCATTCATAGTGGCTGTTCTTCCATTCCAGCAAGACATTTGCAGAAATAAACCTTTTCCTGACACATTAATGCATGGGAAATTTACTCTTTATTGTTTCACCCAATGCTTCAGAACTGAATAGTGGCACTTTCCTTCTCCTTTTTGATTAATAATGATAGCTGATAAATTTGGTCTTGAGTAATATCCTTCTGTAAGCCTAGCATCCCAAGGAGAACCCATCAGATGTTGGGGATACTTCAATATGTTTCCTACAGCAGCTGCACACATGGGCACTGAGAGCAGAACTTGAACACATTAAATTCAAAAACATTTAAGTACATTGAATGAAGTCATTAGAAGGAATATCTGTTCAAATTCATTTTAAGGACATTAAATGCTAGTAGAATAGGTGTTTTCCTGTGGAAACCATCTGAATTCTTGGCTTATTTACTGGACAATGGAGCCTTTCATTTAGCTTCAGTGAAATGGGCCTATAAATTGAAAACTGACTCCGTTTAACAATGCATTATTAGAAAACAAAACATTTCTGCAAAATCCAACCATTTGCTCATTGCTTAGTATTTTGGCAAAATAGTTTTACTTCAAGGGAAAACTACATTGTAGTAAAGATCTGAGATTAAAACCTTCAGACTTCCTTCAATGATTCTGTCTGTAAGATAAGCACATTATAATCACAGAACCATCCATTTGCATTGCAAACCTCAGCACGCAGACTAGGTTGTGTGAGCAACCTATTTTTTTCCCCAAAATGAGTTTTTTCATTTCATTTTATGTGGGGGTTTTTTTCCTCAATTTGCACTTCATAAGCTCCAAGCTTGAGGTAGATGCTTTCTAACTGGGCAGTAGTTCCTTCTCCTGCACAACCTATAGAATTCTTAAAAGCCAGATCCAACATATCAAATTATATTTAGGCTTCTGCTTCCAATTGCCTGGTTTTTTCACATTTAATGGAAGCAATGGAAGTGCAAAAAATTTTACAGGCCTTCTAGAAAACATGAAATGTTAATTTCAGCACCTTAATTGCAGGGTTTGTTACATTTTGTTTACTCACCTAAGAATATTTTTGTTACTTAGTGTCAAAATTGAAAACCATGGTCTGGTTTTGAATTCCTGTTTAGCAGACTTAAAAGAACTAAGATGTCTTGGTTTCATTTATATAAGTGCCCCGCATACATCTTCAGAGGAATTGCTTAATTACTTTCTTATCTTTAATCTCCATTTCTCTGCCCAACTTAGCTGTGAAAAATCATTTGTTTTCAGAGGTGCATCTATAGAAGTTACATCAGAAGCTCCAGGCACAACCAACCTTTACTTAACCTTGTTCTGCTTGAAAGTAATTTTCAGTTCCTATCTAACATGAACCCCCCCCAATTATTAAATTCATGAACAAAGTAGTCATTGCAACCTAAGAGAAAATATTTAACAGAGGTGACAAAACATTTCTTACACCTGAGTCTACAGGATTCAGTACAGGTTGTTATGGACTGAAACAGAATGATAGAATTGTTTACGTTGGAAAAGACCTTTAAAATCATCACGCTGCTATAAGTCATGAAATAAGTCTGCATTGTAGCACTGGATTTTCCATGTTGTTGCTTCTGAGTTTGTGTTTCCCCTTTTATTTGGGGGGGCAAGAGCCGCATCACAGATCTTGACTTTTGCTGATCCAAAAGGCTTCCCCTTTAGCATGATATTGATACTTGGAATGTCTTCGGCATCTCTTGACAGTGCATATGCAGTCTTCAGGTCCTGACAAGGCTGTTGCTTTTTCTCCTAGGCTTTGATGGCTGCATTTCCTACATCAAGTACAGCGGGGAGAGCCTTCCCTTCGCGGGCAAGCACAGCCTCGCCACTCTCTCCAAAACAGACCCCTCGGTGAAGATCGGCTGCCGTGGCCCCAACATCTGCGCCAGTAGTCCCTGCTGGGGCGAGCTGATGTGCATCAACCAGTGGTACGCCTACCAGTGCGTCCCACCAGGTGCCTGTGCCTCCAACCCCTGCCAAAACGGGGGCAGCTGTGAGCCTGGGACACACAGCGGCTTCACCTGCATCTGCCCTGAGGCATATGTGGGACGGACCTGCGAGGCAGTGGTGGCTTGCCTGGGGATCTCGTGTGCCCCAGGACACGAGTGTAGAGCAGGTATCAATGGTGGCCACATCTGCCTCCCATCACCACACCCTGCAGAGCTGTCCCTGCCCCTCTGGGCCGTGCCAGCTATTGTGGGTAGCTGCGCGACAGTCCTGGCACTGCTGGTCCTTAGCCTCATCCTCTGCAATCAGTGCCGAGGAAAGAAGTCGAAAAGCCCGAAAGAGAAGAAAACAAAGGAGAAGAAGAAGAAAGGGAGTGAGAACGTGGCATTTGATGACCCTGACAACATCCCGCCCTATGGCGATGACATGACTGTGAGGAAGCAGCCTGAAGGGAACCCAAAACCCGATATCATCGAAAGAGAAAACCCATATCTCATCTATGATGAAACTGATATCCCGCACACTACAGAGACGATTCCCAGTGCCCCGCTGGCTTCCCCCGAGCCCGAGATCGAGCACTATGACATCGACAATGCCAGTAGCATCGCCCCCTCGGATGCTGACATCATCCAGCACTACAAGCAGTTTCGGAGTCACACACCCAAGTTCTCCATCCAGAGGCACAGCCCACTGGGCTTTGCTCGGCAGTCCCCCATGCCCCTGGGAGCCAGCAGCTTGACCTACCAGCCCACCTACGGGCAGGGCTTGAGGACAACATCTTTAAGCCATTCGGCATGCCCTACGCCAAACCCCCTGTCTCGGCACAGCCCTGCACCCTTCTCCAAGTCATCGACTTTCTATAGGCACAGTCCAGCAAGGGACCTGCACCTCGCCATAAGGGAAGGGAGCCCGATGGAGATGCACAATGACGTCTGCCAGCCCGGCATTTTTAACTATGCCACTCGATTGGGGAGGAGAAGTAAGAGTCCACAGACCATGGCAAGCCACACTTCCCGACCGGGAAGCCGCCTGAAGCAGCCCATTGGGCAGATCCCCCTGGAGACTGCTCCTCCAGTGGGGTTGTCCATCGAAGAGGTGGAGAGACTGAACACCCCTCGCCCCAGAAATCCCAGCATCTGCAGTGCAGACCATGGCCGGTCCTCTTCTGAGGAGGACTGCAGAAGGCCTCTGTCCCGTACAAGGAACCCGGCTGATGGTATTCCCGCGCCCGAGTCCTCCTCCGACAGCGACTCTCACGAGTCCTTCACCTGCTCAGAGATGGAGTATGACAGGGATAAACCCATAGTGTACACCTCCAGGATGCCCAAGTTATCCCAGGTCAATGAGTCTGATGCAGATGATGAGGACAACTATGGCTCCAGGCTGAAGCCCCGGAGGTACCCTGGCCGCCGAGGCGAGGGGGCTCCAGTGGGGGCACAGGCGACCACCATCAATGCAGGGGAGAGCACTCTGCCCATGAAGTTGGGGCAGCAAGCGGGAAGCTTCAACTGGGACAATCTTTTGAACTGGGGCCCAGGCTTTGGGCATTATGTGGATGTTTTCAAAGATTTGGCATCACTTCCTGAAAAAACAGCAGCAGCAGCAGTGAGTGAAGACAGCAAAGGTGGTACAACGAAGCCTGTTTCCAAGGATGGGGAGGCAGAACAGTATGTATAGGCTTTATTTCCTGGTGTTGCCACGGCGCAAAGCCACGGGGACCAGTCAAACCATTATATGGTTGTAGAAAAGCAAAGGTCAGCATTCAAACCCCAGGCCAATTTGGTTGGAGGAGACTTTAAAAATAATAACCATGATGCTGCTGAAAGAGACTTAAAACATTTTTAATTTAATTATGCTCGGTTGAATTTCTTTCTCCTGCATGCATTGTAATTGAAAGCAAGATGTTTGGCATGCAGCCTCGGAAAAGAGTTTCCCATATACCATTGTTTGGTTTGTGATTCTTAAATTAATAATGTTTGTTCCGAAAATGAAGTAATTTTAGGGTTTTTTTAAAAATTGTGAAGGATGTGCATATTGTCTCCAGCTACTAATGTGTTTTACGGTGCAAGAGTATTGAGGATTTAATTTTCCTTACAAAGTACGTGGAAGAAGGATGGTGAATGAAGGAATTCCCGTAGCAACATGTCTCAGAAAACGTAGTTACCATATCCTGCCGTTGCTCACATGTAACTTTACAGATGAAATCAGCTTGAATAATTGCTGGCAACAGTGCTGTAAGTCTTATTCCACACAAGAGGTGCTAGAAGCAGCTCAAGCCAGTCAGCACTTTAGGAGTTTTTTTCTTTTCAGCTTGTTTATTTGTTTGTTTGTTGGGGGTTTTATTAGGGTTTTTTCTTCCTCTTTCTTTTTTTTGGGTGTTTTTTTTGTTTGTTTGGGTTTTTGTTTGTTTTTTGTTTTTGTTTTGTTTGTTTTTGGACAAAGTTGTGTGAGAGCTTCTGAATGTCTATGAAATATTTCGGGATGCTTAATCCCGATCCCTGCCCATCCCCCTCGGTGCTTCCATTTGGAGGGGAGCAATGGGCGTTCATCAGCCCAGCCAAGCTGCCTGGCTTACGGCAGCAGCACGATCAATAGGAGTGAGGAAAAAACCTCTTTAATTTACAAATCTCCTGGCCTCTCATCTTGGCTGTGCTGCTGCTTCTGCAGTTTTGTACTTCTTCCCAGATTTCACTTTCTCATCTGTGCTACGGAAAGGTAGGAAAAAACACTCGCCTACCTCACAGGGATGTTGTGAGGACTAATTAGTTAACTCGTCTAAAGTGCTTAGTCATTATAAAGCACTATAATAAGTATTATCATAATTATTATTAAAGCACTGCCTAGCCTTTGTGACCTTGGAGTGGCATTTTCTGCATTATATGATTTTTTTTTTCTATGATGGAAACTTTGAAGAATTATTTATTGCATAGAAAATTACTGCACTCTAGCATTTTGGAGCGGATATGAGGGATAACTACTTGTAGACTCATTAGTGTAGCTTACTGTTTGTCCCAAATTCCCTGAAGTTTTAGGTAAAGTAGAACCTCACAAAGTCCTTACATCTTCATGCAGATCTGATTAATCTATTGTACTGTGTAAAAACTTCAATTTTTTTTTTTTTTTTTACCTAAGCTGTGTTTTTTATATCAATATTTTCCTATGCTGAATAGTTTTCTTACTTTCAGGGAAGGTAAGAAAAATACTTTTTTTACATTTGTTACTTATGTAACATCCATATTTTTCACATTTTGATAAAATTGTAACATACTGTATGCTTTCTACCTGTAAATGCCAATAATAGAATTAAAATATTTATTTAAAATCTTTAGTGTGTGTTACTGGTAACCTTTCATCTTCTTTCTGTCTCTAGTTTCCACTCCTTGATCTTCTCTTTTACGAGCTTTTTATTCAGAAAATGGGTTTTAAGAAGCAAGGTGATGATGTAAAATTATGCATTTGGAGTTCATTCACAGCACAGACAGTACTAATATCACTATGGAAATTAAATTAATCTCTCTGCAGAGGGGCAGCACAAGCCCAGTGCACTTCTTGAGGTCCCAGTGAGTCCAGTCTGGTTGTCCTGTACAAAGGGATGAATGTCACCAAGGTTGAGAGAAGCATTCAGCATATCCCTCTTGTATTTCATGAGTGACGTCACTATGACAAAAAAAGTAGGCTTCACCTATCTCAATAAGATGGAGAAGAGATGGGTGTTGTTGAGCCTGAGAATATATCAGAAAGTATACTTTTAGATTTTTAATAATATAATAAAGCTGTATTTTAGTCCGTAGGAGTTTTTTAGTAGCAACATTTGTTGACTGGGACTTCAACCTCCGCTCAGAACGGAAGCTTTCCAGTTCGCACATGGTTAGGAATGTGAGAACAAGAGCTTTCTTTAATAAAGCAGCAGCTGAACGATAAATATCTGCAATCTTGTATATTTTTAAAGAGAGTAAATAAAACTTCGACAACTTGTTGGGGAATGCAAAGAGTGAAAAAGTTAGGACTGCAGGCAAGAGGTGAATTCTGTGGTTACACTCAGAATTAGAGGCATTTTGTTTAAACATCTTGGGAAAAGAATAGCAATTCGAGGTTTATCTGTTACTTATTTGGTTTGGAGTTTTTTGGTCAGCTTATCTCGGAACCAGCAATGAGGAATCGACTCTTTTTGGCTAAAAATGCTGCCAACTTCATCTTGCCTCACAAGAGTGGAAAGATAATGGACCAGAGTAGCCCACATTTGTATCTAAGTAGTTTCATCTGAAATAACAAGAGATCCACAAGTGATTTTGGAGTTTGGGAGGCTGGTGTAATTAAACATCTGTTAAAAAGATGTATGTTTAGTTTGAATATTATCCTTTAATACAAACTGTACCACATCCAAGCCATGACTTTAATAACACATGAAAACTTTTAACAAATGAAATCTTTAAAATGTAACACCAAACATGTTTTGAGCTGTGTTATGCCAGTTGAGCATTCTGTGTTTATCAAAAAGTTTTTTATTAAGGGAAAATAATATGTAATGTGGCTTTACACAAAATTTATGTCACAGCTTTAGTGCAGTTTCCAGTTTATGGAGTTACAGTGCATTCCTCTAATTTTTGACACGACCTATGATAGACAGAAGTATATTTTACTGGTTTCCTTGATTGCCTGTTTCTGAAAAGTACAGAGATGTTTTTGACACTTAAGCATATGATCCATTTCTGCCTTTTCTTTTAGTTCTCTCATGATGAGGATCAGAAAAGGGTTCCAAGTGAATCATGTGGAACAATTATCCAAAATTACTAGAGTCGTGAGGAGTGAGCTGCATAATTCCCCTGGTTCATCAACTGAACTGCATGGTCCTGTCTTCAGGTCTGGGATGTATTATAAGTCACAAGTATGAGGAAAGGAAAGCAGTCTGCAATGCTCGCTTCAGTGCACAGGAGCCTCCAAACATCTCATATCAGCAATTTGTCTCGGTGACCCTTTTTTTCTGCTTGCAGAGACACTTCTGTTTCTTTTCTGTGGCATTAGGGAGGGAACTGTGCCACTATCCATTTTCTAGAAGACTACAGCTGATCTGTCATCAGCATCTCAGATGAGGATGTTTTCTCCTGATAATCAGGTGAAAATAGACAGGGATATGGCAGATTTACTCATCATTCTCTTGTATACCTGTGGAAAGGAAAACGTAACTGTTCTGGTAGGGGGGGATAAATCATTGAAAGAAGTGAAATCTAGATTGGTTTGATTCAAGACCTTCCAG
>WEIS01035043.1:0-36940 GCA_013389965.1 Todus mexicanus
CAGTTTGGTTTCACTGCCCCACCTTCTCCTGAGGCAATTACAAGGTGGTGCCAGTGTCGACGGGGCATTCATTAGCCTGCCTGAGACCTGGCTCAGGCAGCAAGCATGCACAAATGCGCTCCTGCTCCCGCTGCTCCCTGCATGGGTGCTGGAGCCCGACACCAGGCAGCCTTTGGAGGCCACGGATTTGGATAATATTTTTGCTACACCTCTTATGGGGCTTTTTTGAGAAGAAGAATGCAGGAAGAGAGCGTCGCCTCAAAATGGCTGATAAAATGCTCTTTGTACAGCTTCAGTTGAACCTGAACAGAGCGGTGTCAGGGTTTTCTTATCGTGTAAAATGATGCCGTTCTTCTGGGCCACTGGATTGCTCGACTGCTTTTGATTGTCTTGCGGTAATTGAATAGCCATGCTGTGTAACCTGTGCTGAAGGAATTAGGGCTGTTTATTCAGCAAACAGATGTCCTGGATTGTGGTGTGCTTACATTCTTACCGGCTCGCATCTTTCATTAGTTAATATTGCCGACTACCCTGGCTATCTTCCTTGCACTGATAATTTTGCATTTGCTAATGCATTTCAGTGTCTCGGAGGGAGATTTGGGAGCTTGTCAAATTTGTAAAGTAGTTCTGTTGATCCATCGAATATGAGTCCGTCAGTAGACAAGGGTTACCCCTGCGATATCCTGCATTGTATTGCATCAAACCTCTACCTCTTACCAGAGTCAGTTCAGCCCTCAACCCAGAGCTGGGCGAGATCTCAGCCTGCCTCACGAAATGGATAGGAAACATGTGAAATAGCTTTTGAGACACATCTCCCATTCCTGTGCAATGCTGACTACGGTCAAATGCATTTATCAGAGATCTTGCTGCCCTCAATCCATTTCCTGGCTTGTCCCTAGTAGCGCACACTCCTGAGTGGCTTCAGATAGCTGGCAGAATTGAAAACAAAGCAGCTTTCTGTTTTAATCATCTCTACCGAGCCCCTAAAATTGGAAGTTCCTCAGCTGACAGAGGCTGGAGGAGCCAGTGGCCCAGATGAGCTGTGGGGATAAGCCCAATAGCTCACTTGAAATGAGCTGAGCACACCCCTTCCAGTGGGGCAGTGCTTTTGATAGATTGTGAGAGATTTAACCTCACAGCTATAGCTGTAGTGTGTAGAAAAGCTACTTTTTGCTCTTTCAAAATTATATTGGGTATCATTTTTTTTCTCTCCCTCGGCAGTCTGAACAATTGGGCTCATGATACTAAGCAGGCCTGGCTTTTATAGGAAGAGGAATATGACAAATAGCTCCCATAAATGTGTTTACAGTTTGCACTATGATTTCTAAAATACCATTTCCTCCATTGGCACGGGAAATTCACAGTGGTAGGGGGAAGTTTTTACAGGTGCTAAGTCATGATGTGACCCCCAAAACACAGTTGTGTGGCTGCAGGACCAGTGAGTGTTGTGCAGGGTTTGCACCGGTGGGAACCTAATATCCAGCCCCTCCAAGTTTTCTGCTTTGTGAGAGATTACAAGTTTTGAGTAAAATCCTGTGGGTAATCCTTCAGGATTCAGCCATCAACAGCTGTGCTCACCACAGACTTCTCTACAGGCCTTTTCTGTAAGCAGCTGTTATCCACGTACCATTCCATGCTGGGGCTGATCCATGCTTCTCATAAGACATAAATTGCAATTGCATCTGTGTCCCTTATCATCACTTGATGTTTGGAGTGATGCAGAAAATAAGGCCACCCCAAGGGGTATGTGCCTCACAGCAGTATCCTTAGGAAAGGTAGTTTTCTGAGGAGCTGGTGAACGAGCTGCGTAATTGCAGCTGCTCTAACGGAGGCCTCAGCTCTGGTTTCGGGCTGTGGGAAAGGTTTCTTACCTTAGTTTTATTTCTTAAAGATGGGAAATGTGTGGCACAAAAGAGCTCTCGGAGAAGGGGGGGTTAGATTTCTGTCACCTCCAAAAGGAGATTAGCAAAGGGAGCTGTCAAGTGAGCATGAGATATCCTCTGCACATGCTGTCATGCTGGATGCCAGAGGGACATTCCTGACTCCTTGGTGACTGCTGCTGGCAAGACCTCAACCTGGTCATGGATTTTCTAAATTTCAGTTTGTAATTGCAAAACCCACTCGCGTCTTTCTCTCTCTCACTGTTTCCTTCTCCTTTCCTTGTGCTTCTCTCTTTCTCTTCCTACTCTCCTGTCATTCCTGCTTCTGCTGCTGTAGTCCATGGAGGGAATTAGAGCTTGCAATGCCAAAAAACCTCCTGATCGTGCCTAGATTTTGCATGCTCTTACCTAATGCCTACCTGAGATACATCCCTTCTGAAAGTATCTGAAACCCAGAAAGAAAAACTGGTTTAGATAGTCTGCACTTGAAAGCAGATTCATAGCCTGTTTTAATGTGTATTAAAAGCACTCTCGGTATCCTTGAATAAAACCAAGTGCTGACAAACTCATTTTCTGGAATAAGGGTATCCAGGTATTGGCATGAATAGGAGAATAGCTATTACTGATGAGTTCCGTGTGCAGACAAGTTAGTACAGCTAGCAGGGACTGAAAGGAGCCGAGGCATGACGGAGCCTCATAATTAGACCTAGATTAGACTTTTGCCGGAGGCGAAGGCAAGGCAGGAACAGCTCTGAACTCCTATCGTCGCCTGTAGTGTTTGAACGTGGAGACAGCCCTCGCTGTCCCAGTGAAGTCAGCAGCGCCAAGCTGTGCTGGAACGAAGCCCCATTATCCCTACAGGAGCATTGCTGACAGGGCAGGTGTGGGCCTGTGCTGGGCTGTGCTCCATCTTGTGACCTGCTCAAGTTTTCTCCACAACCGATCTTTTCTGGGAGAGTTCAGTGGGCTGCCAGAGACACACAGTACTAGGGGAGGACCTGCAGTAGTTGAGTTCCTCTGTTTCATGATGGTACAGGCACTGAGGCCATGAGATCACTTCTGGAGAGGACGCTCATTCTCCCCCTGAACCTGAGCCCAGTGCAGGTCCCCTGGAGCTATCCCAGAACTAATAGCAGGTGAACCCCAGCCTCTCAATGTCTGAGGTGCTATCGGAGACCGCCTGTCAGATTTCCCCTGTGTCTCATCATGCAGTGATGTGATCTGAGACTGCTGCTCTTACACATCACCATTGCCTCTGTGTTTGATTGACAAGGGATCAAACACATCCTTGCTGCCTGTGCATTTTTGTAGGTGTAGGCATGCCAGTGCCTCTTGCTTCAGTTTTGGTGGTGCTCTGGCTGTATAGGTCACAGATAGACAGGCTTTAGTCTGCAGACACACATGTTAACTGGGCTGCACCGCTACAAGTGCTAGCCCAGAGAACCTGCCGTGGCTCTGACTGCACAGGATGCACCACTTCTCTAGTACTGTCATTTGCCACTATATTTCTGGGGCTTTTGTGTGGTTAAGAGGGAGAAGATTGTGCACCACATGAGCCTTGCATGCCTGCCTGTGTCTCTGTGTCCAGCTTAGTCCAGGGTCTGGGGAGTGAAAGTCATCACATGGTGTCCTCTGTCCAGGTATTGAGTGTCCAGCATTCTCATCTGGACTCTGTAATGGCTAGGGCTTGCAGGAGGTGCATGGCATGGGAGCAGTGCTTTACATCTCTGTGGAGTCCGGAAAAGGCTTGTTCTAAGATTTTTAGTATGCAGAAGTTGCTTTGCTGCTAGGTCTTTGTAATCAGCATCTCTCTGTTGTACCCAGTGAAGTCAAGGTTAGATCATATAATTTCTGCTGGTCTGTGGCTCATCAAAAACTGCTAATTTTGATTGAACAGTCACCTCTAGTGCAGAAGGCTGGTCATGTATCCGTGGATCAGACACTGTGAAGGATTTTCTGATCCCCCTTGTTGTTGTGGGCAAAGGATCATTGCAAATAGGAAGAGATTTCTTGCACAAATGCTGGTTTCAGATTTGCTTTTGGCTATGTCCTAAGCCTCCACACAGACTTTGGACAGTTAACTGGTTAATACCTAGCTCAGTGCATTCTTTGTAAAATCTCAAACAAACCAGAAAGGATTGTCCATGGTAATCGTGGTGATTAGATTAGATCACTTCAGGGTTTCAGCCTCCCTAGAGTAAACATCTGCTTTCAATACCATAAATAGCAAGGTGCTGCACTTTAGGCAAACGTGGCCGCAATCCAAGGGAATGTCATTGTTTGCTACTTTTCCTATATATCTTCCTTTGCTTTTTCAATCTATATCATGCTGTACTTAGATGTGTACCCTTCTTTTGTTTCTTTGCAGCCATGTAGGTGTATACAGTGTGGTTGCTCAGTGTTGAGTGCTTCTCTTGCTTGTTACTGAATGCTAGCTCTGGTGTCATTCCAGTTAAGCTCTATGTACCTTTTGTCTTTGAAAATCAATGGAGAGCAAATTAAAAAAGACCTAGTTTTCATGGTACCTTTCATTTAAAAAAAAAAAAAAATCCATTTATGTTTGCTCATGATGAAAGAGGTTTCTAGGGAGGCAGGTCTGGGAGACAAAATATTGTTTGTGTTTTTAATAAGCATCAGAAACTGTTTTTTTCCTTTACAAAGCCTTGAATGCTTCATAGTCGCTCTTGTCTAAACAGAAAAACAGTATGCTGGGGTATTGTTTTGTTTGCAGCAGATGTTGCCTTGTGCTACAGAGTCTTGATCTGCAAACAAGTCAAGGGTCTTGGGAATTCTCTTGAGATCTTAGGGAGAAGTGTGTAAGATTAGGCACCACAGGCTGTGTTTGTGCTGCAGGGGTGGCAGTACAGGTAGAAAGAAGCACCTGAGATGGCCTATTGCTTGTACTTTTCTGTCAGAAGTGAGGGATATGGTTCCAGATGTGTGGTGATAGCAGGAAAAATCACACTGCAGCAAGTTCAGACTCCTCCGGGACTTGGGAAGATGCTGATGTTTGTTTTAACACTGCAGTGAGCCTGGGAGCCTTACAGAATTGGATTTGCCCAAGGTTTGCCTAAGTTCCCTTAAAACAGGGAGGGGAGGAAAAAAAAAAAAANACAGAATGTTCCCAGTGAAAAAAAGAGAAAATGGGCCTCTCTGGACCATTCTAAGGGGTTTTATTGTTTTGCTGTTGTTTTTCAAGATGCCTCAAACTATTTGGCGTTGCGTTTGTCTGTTATCTTCAACTCGGTCCTCCCACAAAAAGGCAAATACCTGCTTTTACTGAATTATTAACAACAATAGATGGAGCTTACATATCAATGAAAATTATGGACGTTTCCCAAGGCAATTGATTTAAACGGAGTTAAATTTAGTGGAAGCTTCTATTGGTATAATGAATGCTCATTATAGAGCCTAATGTGCTTTAAGGGCTTGAAAACCTTCTCAGTAGGGAAGTCAGGCTGCTGTTTTCCAGCAGAGACACAGATGCTGCACCATGGCACTGCTGTCACTACAACCGTATCCCATGGCTGCTACGCCTGAACATTTCTCTTTAACCTCGTGTGTTTTTCCCTCTTGCAGAAGACCACCTCCCAGCTGGCTTCCCAACCATTGACATGGGCCCACAGCTGAAGGTGGTGGAAAAGGCCCGCACAGCCACGATGCTCTGTGCTGCCAGCGGTAACCCCGATCCTGAAATCTCCTGGTTCAAGGACTTTCTGCCTGTCGACACCGCAACTAGCAATGGGCGTATCAAACAGCTCCGCTCGGGTAAGGTGGCAAAACAAGTAAGCTTTCACTACCTCCTCGTTCTTCCTCCCTTTACTCTTTTCTTGCTGCTATTATTTGTTCCCCAAAATACTGAAATGCAATTCTAAACCCAAATGTTAATTTGATTTGAGCTTGTTTCTTTTACAATACAAAAACCGTTTTTGGAGCTGATCCTCTCTGGCAGGATATCGTGGCTTCTTAAAAAGACACATTAGAGTGGACATGCCTTTTGGAACATCACCTGGATTCTTTCTTCGGTAGACCACCTTGACATTGCCCCGAATCCTTGGTAGGCTCAGACATTTCACTATCAACTCAACAGGTCTCAGATATTTTTAATAGGAACATAGTGCAAATCAAGACAGTGAGATACGAGTTGAGATTTTACAATCAGTAGTCACGTCCTACTTCACTCTTTACATAGGCTCTGCAAGACAGTGCTCTGCTTTCTGGTGAGATCTTTATCACTCTTGCAATGAGACACCTCAAGAAAAAAGGAAAATCCAAGAAGCACCAATTCCATGGATTTCAAAGGAAGGTGGACACAGTTTTGAAATACAACAATTCTTTTTGATTTCTTTGTTTGGTAAACTAAATACTAGCTTTTGAAATACTGATGGCTAGTTCTTGTGGGTGGCTAAGAATGCAATCGTTTTAGCAAGGAACTCTTGTTTTTCTGCTGCACTGTTCAGTCGCACAGGACTGTAAGGGCCATTAGAGAATTAAAGAAAATAAAATGTTGTTTTATTCTCTGATGAAGTGCAGCTCCCCAGCGTGAATCGTAGTGGCTACTTAACAATGCACAGCAGCACTACACAGCAGCTTTAGTCGGGGAAAAAAACCCTACGTTACCCTCCATGAAGTACAGTAGGGAACAGAACAGGAACCACTTTGGTCTGGGAAGGTCTCACACTTAAAAATAAGAGGCAGACTGCCTTGCTTAGCCATGATGTGTCTCTGGGCACTCAAAACCCATTTGTTATGACTGCTGCTGCCAGGGTAACACCATCTTCCTGCTAGCAAGGTGAACGTCTTGACACATTTCCCCATAGCAGGAGCCCTCTGCATAAATCTGATGATGCTTGGATGATAAGAAGTAGGCTTCTACTTGGGGGAGTGGGTAATGAGACATCACTCTCATCAAAAATAGAACCCAGGCTGACACTCCTGATCCCACCTTGATGTACCAGTGAGCGCTAATTATACTAATGCATTTATAGCTTATGAAATTTCCCAGTGACCTTTAGCTTATCTCCCCCACAACATGGTTTAATCTTGATCTGTTTGTGCTGAAAGAAAATATCACACTTGTTAATTATTCTGAGAAGCTTTAGGAAGCAGCAATAGGAAAGTGCACATGGATGTGTTTCACTTCATAGCTGACTAAATCAACATCAGAAATTTTCATAAATGAGCAGCAAGGCAGCTCCTGATGCATTTACTGTACGTTCTCCAGCCTCCTTTTAGCAGGCACTTGGCTGCCTCTCTACCAACTGCTTCACAAGTTTGGTAAGACAAAAAATTTAAAAACAAACTAGTAAACCCTGTCACACTGTCCAAGTTTTGCTTCCTATTTGCTGTTCTTGAGCAACATCTCAATTGAATATTTCACCTGGGATTCAAACTCTAGAGCTGGCTGCTTGCTGAAGACACAGTAATTACCAAGGGAGGTGTCAAGGGAACCTTTTGGAAATCAATGAGCAGCACACATCCTCAGACTCGTGAAAGAAATTGATTATCTCTCCGTTGTAGTAAGGAAGGTTTGCGCAGTGCAATGCAAGAGACTTCGAAATATGAGTGAAGTTTTATTTTCAGGGACTTGGTAATGCAATGCCAAGATACACCAAGGCTTTACTTCACCCTGACATAAGTGGGGAGCAAGAAGTTTACTTCTTCTCATGGACCAGAGATTCAATTCAAACCCTGCTTGCATTTGTGGCTTTTTCCTGTGTTGTAGTTGCTATAAAGTTGAGCCTGCACTTTGAAGTGCCTGAGTCCCACTTACCTGACTGCAGTCATCCTGAGTGAGCAATGTGATGGGTTGGGCAGTCTCTGATCCATTCTGCAAGGTGCTAATTGAGCTCTCCAGCACTACACCATACTGGGGCAGAGTTGTTTTTCAAAGAAAAGAGTATTTAAATAGATACCTCATTATATGGGAGAGTTTAATAGTTTGCAAAGTCTCTGCTCCATTAAGATCATATCTTACAGCCAGCCTGGCATATCTGCATGAATGTCAGTTTATACTATCTCAATCTAAATATACGCTCATTTAATTTCATTTAATTAAAACCCAATAAAAGCTAGGCAGATGTACTATAGTTAAAATAGTTACAGCACGGTGTGTGCCCAATATTGCATATATAGAGTGTTTGACCTTCAATGAGTACATAATATATTATTATTCAGATGTACTAAATATAGGTCATAAAGGTCAAAGCAGCTTTGGAGTCTGACTTAGAGAGGGGATTGAGGGATGATTTCATTTCTTCACGCTCCTAATGTGGAATAAATAGCTAGAGATGAAGCAGCATGTTTGGGAAAGGTGCTCTCTTCTGACACTTGCAGTTATGTGGGCTGGCAGTGCACTGGGGCCTTCAGGCAGGTCTTTGAACTTGCATCCAGTCAGATCATGTGCCCAAAGGGCTCTGAACATCAGTTTCTGGAGGTCTGTTCATCTTCCGTCAAGATACTAGAGAGTTTGTGGTTTAAGACAACCAAGCTGTCATTTTAAGCTCTTCTAATCCCAGAGGACTGGTGCCTTTGTCAGGAGCAAATGCAGTTTATAAATCTACCCTGAATCCTACTGTCCCTTGTTTACTAATTACATCTACATGTGTGTATCTGCATTTTTCTCATTAAGCCTTCTAACAGCATAACTCTTTACCTTTAGAGGGCTATTTTTCCCTTTCTCCCGAATACATAGATCTTTCCTCCAAAGTAGTACTTAATTCTTTTTTTAGTCTGGCTCTTGGGTAGGTTTACCAGTACATGTTGGGCTAATTGCTTTAGAAATGAGAACACATATAAAAACAGGTTTTCATCTCCATTATCACAGATCAAGGCGAAAGCAAGGTCTCTGACTCATGCTGGTTGTAGCAAAATTCTCCCAAGCTCATCTTGCTAATACTTCCCACCTCTTGTGGAGAGGCTGCTTTTCTGCAAATCCAGTGACTCAGGACAACTCCCTGTTCTCCCCCAGGGTGCATGGCTTCAGTTATTGCCTCTCAGTCATTGACACAGGATCTAAGGCTAGCTCTGGGCTGGGAAACCTCCCCAGCATGCTAACTCATTTAAAACCTCTTTGGCTGAACTGATTTTAAAACTGTTTGGACATTTTAGTATTGCAGGTGAGGTACATATGAATTCCAGCAGCAGGCGACCTCTAGCCATGTCTTAAAATCAGTTGGTGATATGACAGAAACTCCGTCAATATAGACCAGATTGTACTGATGCTTCACAGTTCTTATGTAAAGATTCTTGGATCACAAGCTCCTGAAGACTTCAAAGCAACTCAGATGGTATTCATACTCTCAAGCCTTTTGAATGCGTCCAGTGAGTTTCATAGTTGAAGAATCGCTCTTCCACCTCGCTCTTCAGAAAACTTACAAACAAAATGTCAAATTAGAGTAAATAACTATTCTGAATGTTAAGACAGATATCTTTGCCATGTAAGGAAACTCCAAAAATTCAGAGAGCATTGTCATCTTTCATCTAGTAAAGAACTTGTCTTACAAGTATCATTCTTGTTTAGTCACCATCAATTAACCCAGCTATGGAACCATAGCCTAGACTCTAGTGTGGATTCTAGGGAATTTAATTGCAAGTAAAGTATCAGAGAAGGGTCTGCAGGTGACTTCAGTCACTCTCTGAAAAAGTGTAGGTGCTGCTAAAAAAGAAACAGTGGGAGCTGGCTCACCAGATCATCTTGCTGCTTTTATGCACTCAGAGTTACCAGCAAGTGTTTTAATTTTAGTCTTGATCCTAGAGGTAGAAGCTTTACTTATTTGGAAACAAAAGGAATACCCAACAGACACAGAACAAACTTGCAAGAAGAAGTGGTGCCTGTCCCAGTGAAATGGCAGTGATGGCCATATCTTGCCTCGCTGGTAATAGCCAGTAGTCAGTACCCAGCAGTAGATATTCAGCTCCTGGTGAGGAACAGCTTAAGAGTCCAGACATCAGATAGGTATTGACTTGGGGCAGGATGTGTAGAGACAACCTAAAAGAATAGGGACTAGGGAGTATTATACAAAAGGAATAGGAAACCCACACAAGAAAGGACTGATTGGACAAGGGTTGAAGCAATATCGTAGCCAACCAGTTCACTGCTGATCCTGGACGAACCTATACTGCACATATGGGTCTTGCTGTGTGAGGCACACACGGCAGTTATGGGACCCACACAGAGTCCCTGTTGCAACTGGTGTCAAATAGCCAGTCTTTTCTGTAGTTATTTCACTTCTGAAAATATTTTCACTTAAAAGTATGTTAGAAGCTAACCAAAGGCACTATGAGAAGTCTCTGGGATTCAGCGTTGCACTGCCCTACTGCCCATTTGCAGCCAGCAAGAGCCTTGGTGTCTCTGATGTTGTTTTGGAGTGATTCTTTGGTGGCTTAGGAAGTGGTGTGTTGCTAAGTCTGGAGTGAGTTTGTGTCACCAGAGTAAAGTCTCTTCTTCAACAGAACCTCTCCTCCATTACTGGGAAATGCTAACACAAATAATCCCATGGGGTTTTCCAGCATGTCATCCTATGTTTTGCCTGGGTTTGGGCACCTGACTGTGCTTCCAGTACACAGGGGATGCCAGGGTCAGCATTCATTCCTGATTGAACTGAATGTGTGGGGTATTATTCAGTGTGTCATCATGAAGGGGAAATAAACTCTTTCCTTATGAGTGTTTCAGACCTTTCAAACACAAGGAACTGGGTTTCAAGTTTGATCTTCGGTTTCCCTTTGCACAAAGTGGCCTGGTGATCACAGGGCACAAGTTGGCCTCAGTACCCATTCATGTGATGGCACCTTCATTGCTTGATGAACTGTCTTATGTTGGCACTCTGTGGCCTTTGTGCTGTGCTGGCCTCTGAGGGACACCCTGAAAGGACAATAGCCAGAGATGCATTGTCATAATGTGAAGGGCAAATGGAAACAATAATTCCTTCTGGGTGAGGAAATTTGGTCTCTGACAGAAAAGCCTTGTGCACTCTCCATAATGGTGTCCTCTGAGCAAAGAGTGAATGTCTTAACTTTTCAAAGGTGAGAGAGACCCAGAACAAACACAGTGCTAAATACAGCAAGCCTCTGTGCTGCTCCCACAAGGGTTGGCTTACATTCGGAGGCCAGGAGGATTGGGATTTAATACAGGAAAAAAATGAGCTGGTCACACGTTTTAGGGAATCTGTTTCAAGTATGCAGTTGTTCCTACAGCTCTGTGTAGACAATTGCGTATTAGCGAAAGGGTTTAACGTCTACAGGGAGTAGATTTAAAGATTTGCTGCAAATCTTTTCTGTTCTAGGGCAGAACAATAAACCCTATTTCAGCTAGATGAGAAAGAAGGAAGTCCTGTTTTCTGCCCCTTGGGCTTGTACTCAAAGTCATTGCACCATTCCCATGGGAAGTGACACACTGTGGTGATGCTTTTCTTAACTCTGAGAATTGTGGAGGGGGGGAGGCCCTAGACCAAACAGAACAAAAATATCACTTGGCAAACTTTCCAAACAGGCAAAGAGAAATAACCCTGTTTTCCATGACTGTGCTATTCCGTGTGAGTATCTCTGGATATAACTGTTCTGTCAAGGGTAGCAGTAGTTACTAAGATAGATAAATAAGCAGCAGATTTATTGTTGCACGAGAGCGAGATTACCCACAACTTCAGTCACGGCAAGATCTTTCCTGATGCTTCAGTCATCTGTGGATAAAAAGCATCAGAAAATATAACCAGACATAAAGTTAAAATGGGGTAATGTCATCTTGGCAGAGGAAAATGCTAAAATGAGTAGTTTGAATTGCTGCTCCTGCTTAAAGAAAAGACTCTGCCTAAAGCGAGGGTAGTTAGGAAAGATAAAGAATAAGTATAAATATTGTAATTACATTTTAAGAGGCAAGTTAAACATGCTTAAAATATGCCTTCTTTGTATTTACAGAAATTCTTTTCTGTCTTTCTTTCCCATTGGGTGATCATTGTTGTGGATAATGGAATGAGCTGTAAATCTGAGATACACGACACTCTTGTATGCATACTGGTATTTATTAATCAATACACTGAATATGATTTGACACACTGTGTCCTGTTTAACCCTGTTTTTCTGTCTGTTTAAACTCCTCAGTTTTCTTTGGTAAGTGCTTGGTATTCAGATCCTACAAATCTGCATAAAACCAACACATACCATGAAATGCCTACGAATTCAATCTGCATGAGTCTCCCCCTTATACTAACAGCCTTCATATGTGCAAAATAAGACCAAGGGGACAAAAGTGGGGATTAGAAGGGTTCCCTGCCAATTCGCCCAGCTGGAGCATCTCCCCTTCAGTCATGCGTTGTTATTGATTGTATGCTGAACTCAAGACGCTGACCAGTGGATCCTGCGCTTGCTAAACACATTGACCTCATAAAACAAACCTTTATAGAATGTTGCAACAGGATAACTTAACCTTACTCCCCGAGAAGCCCTCCTTATAAGATACTCTTCATTATAGCATGTAAAATTATCTCCAGTGCCTTATAAAGAGGGTAGGGATACCTTTCTCCAGCTAATGTCAAAATTAGGCAGGAACAACAGAGGTCTGGCTAGCATGCTGTTGTTATATTACCAGAAACTCCTTCGTTTTGAAATATTTCTGTATATAAAGTTAATTCTGCATGACACCAGTTTCTTTGCCAGAGGGAACCTGATGCAAGGGTTATGCGAATGCAGAGAATGGCGCAAAACTGATTTGCTATCCTCTCCCCTTAGTTTAATTTCTTTAAGCAAGCAGATTTTGTCCCACTGGTCATTCTAACCTCAAAGCAAAATTGCACCTAGTGCCCGCAGCCTTGCGCTTTCCACACCTCCTGCCCAGCACACTCACGATCGCACAGGCCCCAGGACACCCCCCTCCTTGTTGTGTTTGGGGAATGAAGGGGCACTGCACCATCTTGCCAAGGTGTCCTCCATCTCAACTGCTTGAACAGGGCTGGGGGTGAATGCAAATGGTGAGGCCAGCCAGCAATGCCACCTCAGCAGCTTAGTGTAGCCCCCGCTCATGAGGATGGTGGCTTTAATGGCAAGATGCAGGGCTGGATGCTGCACTCCTGGAAGCGATGAGCTTTACTAACCTCCTGAGAGTGTCACTCTGACTTTTATTGCACATCAGTTTCTTTTTGGTTTTTTTTTTCCCTGTCGCGCTAATACAAATTCTAGCTTTAAAAAAACTTTCTGCTTTTTAGTTATAATTTTCTTCCTTTCCTCTTTGTACTAATGCTTCTCTCTAATCTTATTTGCATTCAAATTACCTCACCAGGTGGTACACCGATCAGAGGTAAGAATGCTGAAATGTGCCTCCAGTTGTCACGTCACTCCATCTCCTGTCTGCCTTGTCCCCTTCTCCTCTGATGTTTCTCATCTCCAGCTTTTACTCTCAGCCCTAACTCTGCCAGTGCTCTCACTCATCTGCACTCTCCCAGTAGTGTGTTTATTTTGGTTGGTTTTTAGCGTGATTTCTTGTAGACTCATCCATTGCGGTTTTGCACTGTTGAAAGGGGGTTATTCAACGGAAAGTTTGCAAACTGGAAAATGATCCCTGGCGTCCGCCATGGGAGTGTTGACGTCTCCTGCAGCTCCTTCAAGTCTCCGAACTTCCCGTGCAGTTGTGGCCTCTGAGGTTTTGTGTCTAGGGGGTTTTAGATGGAGTACTTTGGTGTAAGTGTAAGGAGGTAACATTTTCACAAGAGAACAGTCAAAGTCTTCTCTGCTGATGCTGCTGCTGGTCATGAAACTCTAATCAGGAGATAAATTCTTGAAATTTTGAACAAATATTTCTCTGGGATAAGGAGCACCTTTGTTTGAGTTCCTCGTGTTTGCCTTTCAAGTGTGCTAACCCTCTAATGTGATGGCAGAGTGAAGAACCATTGCCCTAGACTTCCCCTTTTTGAGCCGGACATGCCAATCTTGCTTTGCAGCCCAAAGATTTGTTTTAAATAGAACACATCTGGCTGCTTTAAGCCTTCATTAATTAAACCCACCCCTGGTTTGACAGCCCAGTATGCACAGTCCCTGGCTAGTTTTCACAGCCTGTATGCACCAGTAATGACTTCCCAATTGGAGTGTTGTCTTTTGTAGCCTAAACACTCAAAGCTGTCTCTTTGCATTAACTTTAGCACATTAATCAGTGTTACATGCTAAGGCCCTTCTGAATTCTCTTGTGATTTTGGTTACCCCTGTTGACTGACCCCTGAATTTCTTGACAGAATGACTACCACCTACAAATCAACATGACCTCGTTTGTAAAGTTTTCCCCTGGAATCACTTCTGAAAGTTAATAATCTGAGTCTTTGGAACTGGTTCTGTTGCTGAGGGTTAATGTTTTCAGCTCCTGTTAAGTGATTCTAGAATAAATGTGAATTGCCATTTGATGCGTATTTGCATTAAGTTGCCTCTGTTGCAAATCTGGGTCAGGGAAAAAGACTGCAAACCTTATTTTTATATGAATGGGCTTATATATCTGTCATTCCTCCCTTTGGAACACTGGAGATTGACAGCTGTGATGTTACAAGCTCTTTAAACTGTTTCTTCATCTCCTATTTCTGCTGCAAATCTTAAAATGCAATGACAGATTGAATGCTAACTAGCCAAGCGCTCTGAGCCCTCAGCAGTGCATGCTGAGTGCGCAGCCATCCCGGGGCCTCCCCATGCGCTTGCTGTGCGCCTGCCCTGTCTGATGACATTAGTGACTCAGCACCAGAACCACGTGGATGCTCCATACGTCCTGCTTGGGAACTAAACGCATCTCTGTGAAAAGAACCATCCATCTCATAAAACATAAATTCCCTGCACCCCACCTCCCTTCACACCCCCATTTGAGTCCTGATGAGGTATTTTAAGAATGTTCTTGACATTATTTAAAATATATGTGTCCTGTTTGAATGTCAAAGATGACATTTCTGTGAGAGCAAACAGAAGCCACGTGCTGCTCTCTGGCTTCTCCCAGAAGATTTCTGTCAGCCTAATGCCTTTTATTTAAAATGGAGGTCATTGAATTTCTAAAGATAATGACAGATTAGATGAAAGTGCTTTTATGATGGTGAGGTTGTGTCCATGTAGAAGTGACTGTTCTGCCATGTTCTATACCCAGCTGCACTCTTGTTCCTCATTAAGGTAAGTTTGATGCTTTGGAATCCATTCATTTGGTCTGAAAGGAAGGGTGAACTAATGACTCTTAATGAGCCCTTTTGGTGATAATGTGGGGGGGGACGGGGTGGGCTTGGTTTTATTTAATTGCTGCTGTGACTGTGTCACTAGAAGTTGTATGTCTGGACTACTTGGGAGGTTCACACATGACCCAAGGCTTTTGTGCTGGAGCAGCAGAGAAGCCACTCACAGGGCGCAGCACATGGTTAGTGAGAGGACAATCTGACAAGATTCTTCCATGCACCCCTCTGAACAGAAGGAGATTTTTTCCCTCTAAACACCTTGTTTGACCTTACACCCACATATTTGGTCCTTTCTGTCCAAGACATCCGTGGCTTCCCTGAAATGCGAGGAGTTCCCATCTATAATTCAGAATCACCATTTGTAGCTTCACTCTTTATCCCTCTGGAGCTGCCCCAGATAGTAATTCAAATCTTCAAATCACAATTTGTTTATCAGAAAGACATGGAGCTGGCAGATGCCCATCAAATTAGGCAGTAGCTGGCTTCTTACGATGACCCACAGAAAAGTATCAGCAAACCCATGTTTAAGCAAATTCTGCCCCATTCTTATTTTCAAAGTAGCATATAAGATGTTCATTTCCAGCATTTCTCTGGAATTGAACTCGCTCACCCTTCTGTGAAACTTGGCTGGATTTTCCTACCCCAGGCTGCAAGAGAGAGCAGAGCACAGTTGTGTTTCTGGTGGGTGCTGGACTGAACAGGCATTAGATTGGATGCACATGAAGAGGTAAAGAAATATCATCATCTCAGGCATTATCCCTCTCCAGTCAGATTTATTTGTTACTTTTCTGTCACCACAGGAAATATCTGAGGTTCCTATACATAAGAGTATTTCTTCCCTGCAGACATCAGCGTAGCAGAGGTCTGTCTGAATTAACTTTAGATCAGCTCACTTGGGTGTCAGAAGCTGTCTGGGAAGCCAGGTAAACACCCACACCAACTTCTGTGTAGCAGCAGCTAAACCTTTTCCAGTCCCAAGCGAACCGTTTTAAATATAGCTCCAGTATTTCAACGCTATCCTGCAAGCCGGAGCATAAAGCTATCCAAAGAGATTAGAGGAAGCGAAAAGAATTTTGCTGTCTCTTTTTGAGCATATGTTTGTACATTTGATTGTACTTTGTATATGATAGGATTTATTTTTTTTTTCCTGTTTCTTGAACTTTTCCAGTCACCAAAAAAAATGCAAAAGAAAACAATTTAAAAATGAGAAGATATGCTTGCAGGAGCAGAAGGTGTTGGGGGGAGATCGGGTGAGGTAGTGCCTGGAACTGTTTGTAATGCCATGTTTCTTACTTACATGAGATTGAGTCATGTCCCTTTAGAAGCTCACAGAGGCATTACTGTGCATTTCACAGTGCTGCAGTTTTGCTTCTGACGTGGAGTCCTCTGAGATTTCCTGTACCTGCTGGTGACAGATGAGAACATCCTGAAACTCCACGGTCTAAGAGGAGATGGCTGCTGCCAAGCACATTGGGTCTCCAGTCCTCCTCTGCCCAAGTCCGACTCAGTGGCAGCAGTAGATGCTAACAGCAGCTGCATCTAGTGCACAGGAGAGTGATTCCTCAGCAGTGCTGCCATCCAGAGCAGCCCCCTCGCGTGCCAGTCACCCACCTCTCAGGTGTAATGATCGTATTGAACACTGAATGAAAACGTGTTTGTAGTTACCTTGTTTTGCGTAGCTGGCAGTGCTGGTGGCTGGTGGAGGCTAGGTGCAGTCCTCTGTAACAGCTGGGAGGTGCTGCTGTTATAAATTAGAAAAAACAATGAATATGGGAAATGCTTATTTTCATTATTAGTGACTTCTGCGTGCCTTTGGTGTCTTTTCAGTTTTTCACAGCTCCCGTGGCAAGTGTTGATTATCCCAGGCAGCAGGCAGGGTGTCAAAGTCCAACTCCCTCCTTGTCAGGGCTTCAGAGTGTCTCACTACCACAGTCACATTTTTGGGTCCTTGTTTGGCCTGGACTCATCTCTCGCCCAGCTCTACAGCCCCCTGTATTTTATTTGGAGGGTTCTCCTTCTTTGGGAGGGAAAATGTAGCAGAAGGGGGATTGGGACCTACACCTGAGCACTGGCTGAAGAGGTGACTAAAAATACTGCTTCAGGAAAAGTCAGACAATGTTTCTGTGGAGGAAGCTGGTGGGAGACTGAGGGGAGAGGTTTGGGATACCCACATGCTCCAGAGGGCAGGTTGGGTAAAATTTACCTCTTCCCTGAGCAGAAGGGTCCTGGTCAGGTAGCTTGGTTCATTACCATCTGGATTGCAAGTTCTTTCCGTAGATGAGCACTGTGACTGCGGCCTCATTCCTCTGACACTTGGGTACTTATGGAAGCATTTAATTCCATGTCTAGTTTTATAACCAGAGCAAAAGGTCAGTCCTTCCTGCTCTGAGCCAGGTGGATGGAGACTGTGAATGCCCTGCTAGAGGAATGGAGCTGCTGCCATGGGTGGGAATGGAGATCCAACCCCAATTGATACGGAAGAGACTCACCCCAAGAGCTGCTCCTTTTAGCTCCATGTGGTGCTCTCTGGGAGAAGGGAGCACAAGCACCCAACGAGCTATGGAGCAAGATTTCAGAGAGATCCATTTGTATGGCAGCTTGGAGCTTTTCACATTTGGTTTGTCACCTAGAGGAGAGAGTGACAGACCCTCAGTGGCACGACAGTACCTAGCACTGCCAAGAAGCAGCCCTTATCAGGACATACCATCCCCATGCACTCTCTGTGTAGTGCACTTAAATGCTTCTTTTACCCACTGTCACTGCAGCTAATGATTCTGCCTAAGCACAAGTGTATTTGAATAGATAAGTATCTTGGAGAACTGCTAACAGGGCTGTTGTCTGTGCCAAGTTTAAAGAGGAAAAGAAAAAGCAAGGAGAGGAGAGAAGGGACCAGCAAGGAGATACCGGCACAGACTAAAGAACTCTAAGAGATGTCTGTCAGTCAGCAGGGCCAGCTTCTGCCCTCAGACCCAGAAAGCTCTGCCTTGTCACCATTCTCGCTGGCACTGGAGAGCAGCCAGGGGTTTTTTTCAGGAGCTGTCAGCTCTCTGATAAGCTATGTCATCGGGAACAGATCTGAGCTGCAAGTGAGATTGACATGATATTGTGGTGTGGTTGAGGAATGGCTACCCAGCTTTGGTTGGAGCCGTGCTGTTGTTCAGGGTGCTTAGGAGGCAGAGGGCGTCAAGTGGTGCTCAGCAGGCAGAGGTTTCGCTCTGATGCACATGTACCACTGCAGAGCCCTACAAGCTCCCAAACAAGCTGTTCACTGCTCCGCTGTGTACCCATATCTACGTCCTGATGGTAGGTGGTCCTCATGCATCTACTGAAACCATGCCGCCATCTGATTGCATATTGGGACTCAGCAATGCAAACAAGAACAAGGCACCTGGCACAGGAGCACTGGATGTGTCCATATGAGAAGCCTACAGTAACACCCTGTGTGGACAAGACCTTACTCAGCAACTTGTGCAACATAAATCCCAAAGTAATGAATATAAGTAAAATCATCCTTTCTAACCATAGTTTGCAGAGGTGAAGAAGGTTATGAGATGAGATGTTGACAGGGCTAGGAATAGAAATCAAGTCCTTTGCACCTGTCAAAGAAAAGAAGTCACTGTGCTTTTGAGGGTCTTCAGATGCAACTTCCATGAACTTCAGGGAAAGGAGCTACTCAGGACTCGGCTCTTTCTTGCTTATAGCTCCTTGTGTCCTGTCCAGACTAGACTTGAGCCCTCCAAAAGATGAAACTATTGCCTTTCTCTGGGATGAGTGAATTAGAACCTGAAGCATTTTACACTTAGGGAGACTTTTCCGAGGACTCAGATGTGTTTATGTTTACAGCTTTCAGATCCAAGCAACATTTGAGCTTCTTAACTTTATTCATAAATCTCTGTACCCTGAGGTACCCTACACTTTCCTGTATCTGTCACTTAGTTGTAGGTTGTCCTTCAAGAAAACCCCTGTAGTCCCACTGCCTGCCATGGGTTTACCACAATCCTTCCATGTTCTGCTAGCTGTCAGATATACAGTGGGATCTGTATGTTTGTCTAATGATGATTTATTGCAGTAACTGTTTTCTTTCTGGTTCACTTGAGAAGTTTGCATTAACTACCTTCTGCTTTCTGGATTCTCTCTTGCTCCTGACACTCCATAGTTCGAATAGTCATGCCAACCCAGACAAAAACCAGAATCCCTTGTCCAGTGTACCTGAGCAGTGTGTAGGCATTTGCTGACACGTTACATGTCTATAGTATGATTCTAGAAATTGGTCCGCGTCGGCTGCAGAACTGACAGGCAGTAACGTGTTACCTGAAACTCCCCTCTACCTTCATTTTCTTCATCCTCTTACATTTTCCTCTTCTCTCTCCAGCACTGATGCTGAGGTCCCTAGAGATAAAAAATAGTTTGACTAACTGACATTTAAAAGGCATGGTGATTGCAAGCATAAAGGGCATAAATACCAGTGATATGTATTAAATGGCTAAAAGGGGCTTATAGAAAGGTATGTGCTCATGGCAGAATTATCTAGGGATCTTACTTTTTTCTAGTAAGACTCCACTGCCTGTCACCTGAAGCTGGCTCTGCTTTCAGCCCAGCCAGCTGATGAGGGCTACAGGCTAAATCAGAGGTAGTCTTCCTCACGGTGATGATATCCACTCTTCTTTTTTTGGGGGGGGGGAGAGCAGGGGGGGGCTCTCTTCTTTCAGTTTGGGTATGTTTTGCAGCAGACAGATTTTCCCAGCCGAGCCCAATGCAAGCACTCAAACTGAACTCTGCAGCACATATGTGCCCACAGAGTAATGAGCAGAAATTAAGAAGGGGATAATATATGGTGAGTGCCAGGAAAATCTTACTGATAGAGAGCATAACCAGACTGTGGCATCAATTCCTTGAGGAAGTGGTGAAAGACCTATCACTCGACACATTTAAAATGGGATTGGGCAGAACGTAAGTACATTTACAACAGAGAGCAATCCTGCCCTGGCCCCCAGGGATGCACAAGATAACATAATAGGCCTTTTCCATTTCTACGTTCTCTGATTCTCTGTGTCTTGTCAATGCTGGGAAGTTTTGTCCTGCTCCACTGCCTGTCATGCTGCTGTCTACTTGAAGATGTTTTTCCGAGACAGCATGTAGAAATTCAGTGTTCTCCCTGAATTAAGCAATAGTACTCTTTAGGCTTTAGCCTGTGGATGTTCAGAGAGCACTATGGCTAGGGAAAGCTGGCATGTCCCTTTGTTAGCTAGGTGGGAAGACTTCTGCAAACCACCTTCCTCTGTCTAACTGAAACCTCATTTCCAGCACTAATGCAACAATAGGGAGGGCTCTGTACATCATTTTTATTATATGGCAGAACCCAGGGAAGTTCATTTTTCCCGATGACATATAGACTTATGCTACAGTCTCAATTTATCCTTCTAAATAATGTAGGTGGCAGTGGTTGATTCACATTAGTTTTTCTTCTGTTCTGACGATATGAAAAACTGAGTTTGACCTCTGCAGCTTGAACCAGAGAGAAGGGAGAAGGTAATTTCACCAGCTATTCTCGGTGCCACTCTCAGTGGTTGTTTTGAACTGTGGCAGTTCAAATGAGTTCAGATCCTTACAGGCAAAGGGGTTAATGCTTTCCTTAAGTTCTGTATATGGTTTGTGAGCAGAGTTCCCTTCTTACAGGCAATCCTAACTAGCAGAATCTGAGCACTTGAAGGCACTTCAAAAATTATTCCCGAGTTGCCTGGGGAGAGCAGACTGAGCACCAACCACTTCAGTGTCTGACTGACGACCGTTCGTTTCCACAGTGCCAGCTTGCTGCCATATGCATCCTGCTGCTTGATTCCTCTGCATCTCCATCTTTTAGTCCGCATATAGAGCCTGGTTAGGGGAGTTTAGAGGTGACCAATTTTGCAGTCCTCTGTGCTAGGCAAGAAGATGAATGAAAGACAAGCCTCCCAGACTGAGCAGTGCTGGGCACCAGTGGGGTAGGCTGAACAGAGAAAACCACCTTAGACCAGCACTTACTTGCACATCATGGGTACTCTACAGGTTCCCTTGTGTAAACTGCTACTGTGTGCTCTGACAATTATTGCAATCGTTTAGATGTGCCCCACATGCATCTGGCATTTTGGAGATGGGATCAGAACGTGTCCTGAGGAACCTGCAATCTGGGCTAAGTGACTGTTCCTGACCCAAAGCTGGAGGAGCAGGCACTGCTGGAACAAAGGGAGGGTGGCTTTCATGCAAGCGCGGTGTGGCAAATGGGTGTATTGCACTGGTGTGTATCTTTGATGTCTCAGCCTGAGTTCCTAATCTTTTTATATCACATATAATGAAATCTGAAGAACAAGGAGATCGCTGACATGGAGAAAGCTGTCAAAAGGCGAAGTGTTTTCTCAAAGAGGGATGTCTGTTGGAAGGAGGGGTGGTGAGGTGGGAGAGATAGGACTGCCAGTTTCTACAGGAAGGTCACAATTTGTTGAGCATTTGCTAAGCTTTGTGTGCATCAGATAAGAAACAAACAGCTACAGTTAGTGTGCTTTGTGCTTGGCTGTTTTGATTAAAGGCTTATTAAAGGTCCTTTATTAGACAGCAGTCCCGTATAAAGCTGTAATTAATATGTGTCTGTGTATGTTTTTTTCTTTTATTGAAGCAATGGATGTAAGTGGTTGGGAATACATCAGTAACTGGTACCCTCTACATTAAAAAAATAACAATAATCAATTTCACAAGGTTCTAACAGCAGACTGAGTACCTTTTGGCTGCATGCTGGTACCCTGTGGGTCCAGGGAACAACACAGTATGTTTATCCAGGAAGATACTTTAAAGGCGTGGGGCATGGCATTCCCTTTCTGAGGCTAGCTGTTCAATTACCAGATTTGCCATAACCTGAATTGTCTGTGTCATCTTGTTTGTATACAGGAGCTCTGCAAATAGAGAACAGCGAGGAGTCAGACCAAGGCAAATATGAATGTGTTGCAACCAACAGCGCAGGAACCCGCTACTCTGCCCCAGCTAACCTTTATGTTCGAGGTAAGAGCAGCTTCCACCCAAGGAGGTCACTCTCCTCCTGCTCAAAAGGCTCCATGGCTTTCAGTGAAGGAGTGTGTCCCCTGTCTTAGTGCCCTGATCACACTTTGTGGACTGTGTGATGTAGCCTTCTACTCAAAAAATAACAAGTTAAAGTCAAGGATATCATTGATCCACATTGTATTTGACTCGCATTTCTGGAAATCTGTTTTTGCTGTTTATATGGTGTTACGTAAAATACTGAAGTACAGGCAGAATCAGAATTCCTATCTCCGTTGAACTCTTTAACTTTGCGTCATAGGTATTTTAATTGGAATCAAGGGTGCTTAATCCTCTTAGTACAAACTAACCTTTGGTGGAGTAGTGGTCGTGCTCTGGTAAGCCAGAGATGCTCAGCTGTGGGTGAGCCGATATTTAGGCCTCTGCTTTGGAATGTGTATCTTGAAAAACTGAACAGCTTTTTGGAGTTGTCTTAATCCATCTTACATGCATTGATGATTGAACCTCTGGGTATTAATGGCTCACACTGAGAACCTGCTGGAAATTAGCTGCAATTCATGTAAAGTGATTTTTCTGATGGTTATGCTATATTGCCGATTTAAAATTGTTTTCAACATACCAGAATAACTAGGTTTTACATTAGGGCAGTCTCCTGCTAGTTTTCTTTCTCTGCATTAAAGGTGTTTGGGTTAGCTTGGAGAGAAGCAAGGGCTATATTCTCTGGACGCTTTCTGTTAATTTTGACAAAGAAATGTGCTGCTTTATATGAAAATCTGTATAACCAGAAGCACTGGTCAGGAACCCCTGGGAAATGTAGTTATGGATTTTCCAAAGAAGAGAAAGAAGATTCTTGTGCTGGTGCAACCCGTTATTTGTTAGGAAGTTAGAACCAGATTTTATTTCTGCATAGTAAATGAACTGTCTAATAATAAAATCTTATCTTCGCTTGAAGAAAATGCGGTCTTAATGCTGTTCATGTATTGGTTAGTATGGCAAGAGGACTTGAGGATGATTAAGTCTTCACAAGCTGTGTGTTTGCTTCTAGAGGTGGCTTCTGGCATTGTTTTCTTATTCTGGGGAACTGGTCTTTTATTTTGCGGTTTAATTTGGATTACAAGAGTCTTTGGAAGACCGAGATATCCAATTAAGCATATTCAGAAGATGAAGCTATATCTATACAGTGGAATCACTCATTTAACTCTCACAATGTAATTACGGATGATTTTAAACTCCCTATATTCTTGCAAGTTCATTTTTCAAGCAAACTGTACTGAAATTCACTCCAGATAGTTACTTTGTGCTCTGAGGGAAAGGATGCTAGTTACCAGGTTGGCCGTTGTAGCATGGGTTTGTGTGGATACCCAACCACTTTGCTGCTGTATTTGGGATACTTTTGCTTCCTGGGACATGCTCAGACTCTCAATGTTCTCTTTTCTGTAGAGGTGTGGCTGAAAAAAGGCACAGGAGCTTCAAGAGGTAGAAAAACCTCTTCTTAACAACTTTCCAATTTTTTACTAATGAACACTTTAACAAGTGGGTCCTGTAGGACTGAGGAGTGTACTGAATTTTACACTTGACTTGCTGCTCAGCAAGATTCATCTGTCCTGTTTGGGCTGGGAATGGCCTGTGGATGGTCTGCACATGTGAGAGGATCCTGATATTCACTGAAGAAACTGTTCTTACACATATGCCTTGCTGTTAACTGTCGTTTTCTCACACATAAATTTTTTGGAACAAGCCTTTTTATTGCATATAATCTTTACAATGTCAGTCTCCAACCTGTGCGGTTCTCATAAAGCCCTGCTGTATATTTAAGACAGGATACCCCGTAAATTATTACCAGATTAAATTCACTGTGAGTACCAGGCCAGAGATGGTAATTGTGCTTACACTGTCTGATAGCAAATGTTCTAAAAAAAAAAAAAATCATATTGTTACTATATTAGTTAATGACCTCAAAAAGTTAATCAAACCTAGAACAATATTTTATTTCTATAACAAGCAAGGAAAAAGATAATTAAAATATCTTCCTGAGGTCTGTGATGCAGACTAAAAAAAATCCCTGCTTTTTTCTTCTTCTGATAGTCCTATACTGTTATCATTAGATAGGTCAGTGACTTCCAGTAGGGTCTTCAGAAAGTGCCTGCATCTTTACTGGACAAGACATTAATTAATGGTAAATTACTGTGGAAATTAAGTGTCGGCTGTACCACCACTGTACAGTGGTTTTGTAACAATTGACCTCATTGTGGTGAATATCCAAGAAGGTGGACACTGCCTCAGAAAGCATGGCTGAGCACTGAGCAGCAGTTCTAATTTCCACCTTGTGTAGTTCACAGGACTGCTTATGCCTGCTCTCCTTTCCAGCCTATTGGTTTTTTAGTAGTTCAAATGTTTATTTGTCTCATGACTCTTGGGGTTTATGTTTTTGATCATGTCCTCCTCTTTCCCAGCCTCCCCGGTAGTCCTTTGTGAGTGTGCTGTGTTAGCACAGGCTCATTAGCATCCTTATCATACTTCTCATGCTAACAAAGGAAGATACTGGGTGCTGAGAAGGAGTATCCAGGCACTGCTCAGGGCTTCCTATATCAATGAAAGAACAGGAGGAGGAAGGAGCAGGCTATGCCAGTGTCTTGTCTCCGTGAATCCTTTAGAGCCAGCATTTCTGCACAGATGGACTTCATTAAAAGTTAAAACATTTCCACACCAGGGATTTGTAAAGGAAAATGGATGTGTTTTCCTTGAAGCTATTATTTTCATCTTACTAAGTGTGCTTGAAAGCAACCTTCCTAAGCCTTCTGCTTCTGGACTGACAGGTCTATCTGTCTACTGCTGCAGAGCTGGGATGGAGCTGGGGACAAGCACTGGGAGCTGATGGCCTCCCACTGCTGCTCCTCATCCAGCCCATCAGAGGAGCGAGAGCAGAGTGAAAGCAATAGTGGGAAGCTTGCCAGAGCAAGGTGGCTGTCTGAGGCACAGCAGGGACTTCAAAGGGCACAGTGCCATATTCCTATCCTACCCTTTCAGCACAAGCCTATTTGCCAGTGCTGCTCTGGATGTTATCGTTACCAACATGAAGGAGCACTCATCCATTTGTAGTCCATGGTTACATGTACCACAGTACACCTTAACACTGATTAGATTTGGGACTTGGTGGTGCTGCAGGGAGAAGGGAAGGGAATAGAAATGTATGGAAGAAGTGATTCCTCTAATCCTGAGAGCTTACTGTCTAATTTAGCAGCAAAAATCCAAGAAGTTGGTTCAAGACATAAAAAAAATTGATTTAAGAGTAGAAGGCAAATTGTGAAAAGAAAGAGATAGTGTCATTTTGTCACTCTCACTGGTAGTATAGTAATTGCACTGATTCACCTGCACTATTGTTTTTTTATGAACACATTTCACCCTACATTTACCTATAGCTTCAGAGACATCTTCACAAAGAGGACCGTTTTCAGCCAAAAGCTTTGTCCTATGAAGTGCCTGCGAAGGTGGCAGCCTATGTGGTGCTCCTCTCAATAGAGACACTAGTATTTGACTCTTGCCCCATGTGAAAGTTTTTTTACTGCCCTTCTCTTTCTCTACGTATGGCATTACGTTTTCCCTATTTCAGTGAAGCAGATGAGCAGGAAGACTGTGTATAAAAATATCTTTACTAATACGCTGTAGAGTTGACTGGGCATGTTCCCCGGTGCTGCTTACAACAGTGAGCAATGCAGCTGCTACCAGAATAGTACTTACTGGAGCAGTGGCTGCATACTTTCCATCAAATAAGAAGTCTGCCCAACTTCTTCTCCTTAAGTGCTGCTTTTCAGGCGTTCAAGCCACAGTCCACTGGGGCAAGTGCAGCACGTTCCCTGGCCCAAAATGCTACACATGCTGTAGAGAAGCAGCACAGCTCTTTAAAAAAAGACCATTTAAAAGTGAATCATATCCTCTGTCCCCAAATCACAAACTAGTTAATCAGACTGCAGTAAATAGAAATGGTATTACTGCAAAAATCTGTGCTTTCTTGATCTGCTTTTTGAAAGGCCAGGCTAGCATTTCATTTGGCAGCGGGGAAACTTGTTTGGAGTCTGAAGGTTTATTTGCCAAGTTTCACTAAGGAGCCATCACCCAAAATGAGTTTAGGATTGTTGCCCTGTCTCTAGCAGGGGCCTCTCTGGCCTCCGCAGGATTTTGCGCTTGGGGACTTGGCAGTAGCTTAGACTCAGACACAGAGGGAGCTCACCGAAATGGCTACTTGCGGCTACATGATGCTTACTGCAGTGGGGACTTTGTGTAAATAATAATAATTCTGAATGACTGACATGGGCCTGGAGCAACAAGACTTGAAGCCTATAAAAGGGACGTTTTTTGCTTATGAGATAAAACAGCTAAAATAGCAACAGCAGTCAAAGCTTGAGGCTGTTGCCAGGAGAAGAGTAAAAGCCAAGGACAGTGGTCAAGCAGTCAGCAACCCAAACTGGGAATGTCTGAAAAATGGCTAAATAACAGGGAATATGTTTGTTTACAACTCAGCTATATGCACATTTCTGGCAGTGTGCTCTGTTAAACCTGCCTCTCATCAGCGCTGATGGGGGGTGATGTTACTTGACCAGAGATGGGCACTGCTGGTGCTTGAGTGCCTGGCAGCAATCACAGACAAGCAGAGACTGAAGACACGTGTGAGGGAGATGGCTGGATGACAGGAAACATGAACAGGCAATTGAATCAGACTGGATGACCCAGACTGCTGCTTCTTCAGACAAATGTCTGCCCTGGACCGTCAGAAGAAGCAAAACCAGGCTGCGATAGAGGCCACAGAGTAACTACCCCTCAGCAGTTGGTGCGTCGCTGAGGAGGGCTATGGGTCTGAAGGACTGTGATCTCCCTGTGTAGGCTACGTGTAGTGCTGACCTCAAGATAATGCTTGCAGTACAGCAGTGCAACAGGGAGCAGTGACCCTTTGATGAAGAAAGTGCACTCCTTTTTGTGGGATTTCAGTATTTTTAACTTCATTTCCTCTGCCCCCCAATGCTGCTTCATGCTGAAGCTACTTCTATAACCAGTCAGAGAAGCTGTAGTTTGGGCAGATGCACCTTGGTTAGTTGTAAGCAGGCTCAGAGTGAACACAGCCGGTGGCATGGCACAGCACTCAGCACCAGTGGACATTGGCTGCTCAGTCAGCACTATGGCTCGTGCTGCTGTGGCTGAGCATCCTCATTCAGGAGCTGGCTGGCTTCAGAGCCAGAGAGGCACACAGAGACTTCTGCCAAGTTTTCTCTTTCCCATACACTACTATGAATATTGTTGTCGTGTTTTCTCCTGGGATGAAGTGTGTTTACCATCACATGTTTCTATGAGCATTTTGCTGCCATAATGATTATAATGATCACAGCTTAATAAATAATAGTTCTTTGTTCTTCTGCTACACATTTCATCTAAAGATTTCAATGTGCTTTACAGAACTCAACTAAATAAGCTTAACAGTTTTATTCCTTGCAAAATCCTTTGACGGTTAAAAGTGCAATGCGAGGCTCAAGTCTGATTATTTGTAAAATGACCTTTATGGAAAATAGGAGGGTGACTGGTGGCTCAGTGCATGATAATGCCAGACAGAAATGGACTTAGAAACCTATTTCCCCCTCCTCGCCACATGACCTGCATAGACGTCTGTGGAACAATTAGGCCTGCGTATCTGTGCCGACTAAATGTCCGTTCCCTCCCCTTCCATATCCACTTGCACAAAGGATTAGGAAATCCATCTCTGGTGCTCTGAGATTTTCTGCTCTTAATTGAATTCATGCATGCATGTGTGTGCACTATGAATGGGAAAGGATGATTGGGCACCCTGAGCATCCTGTCTGTCTCTCTAGGATGGAATATACTCATCACTATGGCATGAGAACATTGTTCATCGCATATAATGGGAGGTTGTCTTATTCTCATGTAATCTGGCGTAAAAAAGACAATCTGTCCTTTTGTTCCTCTGTACCTCTAAAAGCTGTAAAGGATAAAATTTGATTTATGTGGAGTCCTTGAGACACAAGATGTGCTTTTGGAGATAAGCAGAAACAGGTTCATCCCCCTCTGGGTTTTTGTTAACCTCTCTGTCTTTTGGATTCCACAGTGTCTGGATTTGCCTTTCTATTAATGCCTTGCATAGCACCAGAGGGTTTTCAGCACAGGACAGATGCTGGCAGTTCCCAGCAGAATCGCAGAGCCAATTGGGATAATGAACTTCCTTGTTGCTTTCAGGAAAGTACTCGCTTCCCACTCTGAAAAGCTTTAGAAATGTGTTCCTTTGTTTGAGCTAGTGATCTAAACCCTCAGACCTGTGCATTTGTATCCCAGCCACAGCCCCTTGCCTTGTTTCAGGGAGCTAATGCCCAAGAATACACAAAAGCAGAGCCTCCCATAAGCCCTAATTCATTCTTTCTCCAACAAACTGCTGTGGTTAGAGTGTTGCTGCTGCTGCATAAGACAAGCATGTCTGTGGCAGGGTAAAAGCCAAATTCAGGCGGCATGGAAATTTCTGCCTGAAGAGCATGAGAGTCATCTGACAGTCAGGACTGGCAGACACTTCTCTGATATGGCTTTGCTCTTTGCTTTGCTGTTTCAGCTTGGATTTCAAAAGGAGCCCTGTTTTTACCTTCTGGAGTTTGCTATCTTCTGGTGATGTTTCTGCTGTGGCTTGACATACTTTGTCTTGCACATAAACTGGCATCTTGAAGTTAGCTGCTAGGCAGTTCAGGTTCGTGGGAACATGGAGGTGTACCTAGTGAGGTGTTATATTCTGCACAGGGGATACTCTGGGTAACACCAGCTTTAAATGCTTTATCCCTACATGGTGGGGCAAGTGTTACTTACTATCACTGCTTGGAGTCATTTGTTTTGTAAAAAAACAGAAAAACTGTTGGTAAAACATACTTCTTAATTTAGGAGTGACATGGATAGAGAACTGGTGGTACAGGATCTGTAAGGAGATGAAACTTTCAATTTATCATCTATGAGGTTTATCTCAGATAAAGCAGCAGCTATTTAGGCACTAACTAAAGGGAAAGGCGAGAGAACTTTCTGCCCAGGTGTTCCTTCTTGCCTTACAGCTGTTCCAAAATAGCCTGCTACTGGCTTTTATTCCCCATAAGCTACTAATATAGTAAGAGATTAAGAGATAATCCAGCAATTAGTGACGAATAGCAGGCCCTAAACTTGTTCCTGTTTGACAGACCAGAAAGCAATCTGTTTGAATTAGCATGTTTCACATGTGTCTCCTCACCTTTCCAACTCTAATCTGAAGTGTCAACACGTGGGGAAAGCCGCTGCCGGAGCCTGCTCCTGTCTATGCAGTGCACTGATTACACTGATGCAGTGCAATCCCTGCTGGGCTCCCCAAAACAAAGCTCCTGTCTGTCCCCCAGGTGCAGCGGCACCCCTCATCCCTCACCCCTCACCTTGAGCCCAGGCAGGCCAAGTGATACCACAATGAGTCCCCTTGGTATGGCTGGGTTCCATCAGCCTTTCCCAAGGGCCAGGGGAGGCTCTGCAGCAAGGATGGGTGTTCCCAGAGCTGTTTCAGCATCATCCCTGAGTCTTACACCCCTCACCAGCCTCTTGCCGTTCAGTCTCACTGTCCCAATGGGTGCAGCAGGTTGATCCACACTTGCAGCACTTGGAGTTTTTGTTGCCCTACTGCAACGTTAGTGCTGCTTTCCAGAAACGCAGACGTTCACTGGTACGCCTGGTTTGCCAGAAGCACTGTCCTGGGCAAGGGCAGGAAACAAATCCTCCCTCTTGAGAAGAGCTGAGCAGAAGGCGAAGCCCCTCGCTGTCTGCTGAGGCCATGCAGATGTGATACGCTCCGTTAGATCAGGAAATAAAGTGGTGGCTTGGGAGCAGCGATAAAGAGGTTCCCTCCCTTCACAAGGTCTCACAGGAGTAAATGAGCCTTCTGTTAATGTTTTGTGGTCCAAGAGGTAAATCCCGTCTGAAGCAAGCCAGAGGAAGTCTGGACGTTAAGCTAGGACCGTTTGTTTCGAGGATGGCTGGGTGGGGTTTGTCACTGGATGTGGCCCTTGCTTATAGGCCAGTTAAGCTGAGCTGGCTGTTTCTGGCCCCCTGGTAGTTCCGTTGAAGAAACGTAAACAACTGTATTGCTGTTCTTCTGCAAGCTCCATTACACTTCATAGGCCACTGTTGTAGCTGTTATTGGCAGTTTGTTGCCTGGCCTGTACCATGTCAGTGTTGGTTAAAGTCCTGTCCTCTAATCGCTGGAAATGGCTGACTGTACCGTTGAACTGTATAATGCCACATGCTGTTCTCTAATTTGCAGTGTTTCTGCTGGAAAGCAAATTCCTCCCCCCACCTTCTCCTTCCCCCATCAGAAATGTGACTCATAAGCAGTCTTTAACTATCAAATCCCCTTCAGTATTCTCTCAGCGAGGGTTCGATTACAGCTGATACGCCACAGATCTGTAGCTGGAGTGAGGTCACTCCTGCGAGAGAAATAAGATCTCCTTTGTCTGTAAGGAAAATGCAACTAACCTTCTACTGTCTCTCCCGCAGGAACAAAAACTGGGACCTGCTCAATTCTCTCTGAGTGTTTTTGTCCTTCTGGTTTCTTGTCCATCTCTCACTCACAGCACACTGTACCGATATGGCTCTCCCGAAACTGAGCCCTGCTGATACCGTGCATGTCTGTCACTTGCCTAATGCCTCTCTGCTGCATTTAGCATTTTATTTGGAGAGGGGGAACAGCTCTTCATGGTAGAAGATTTTTCCATTCACCACTTGGAACATTTCTTTCATACTTGATCAAATTCGGATCTACGTCTGTGCTCTTCCCACTGCGTGGTCAATGGGTTTAAAGTGCCTTTGCCATCATCTTTATAGCTGGAGTGGGTGTGTGGGAGCACATCAGTCTGCGTGATGGCTGGAGTCCCTTGCTCTATGTGTGTGAGTGTTTTGCACATGTAAACGTGTCTGTGCTTCCAGCATCTGGCCCAGTGCGGGGCTGAGCCTGAAGCACCCTCCATGTGAGTATGTGTGGGATGTGCAGTTCCCTCCGCCCGGCCTCAAGGAGCAGTGAGCAGGTCAGGGAGGCGGAGGGGCCCGGCCCTGTTCTGGGCCAGAGTGGTGCAAGTGCGACGTGCTCTTGTCCTCGACGTGGAGTGATGTGTGTGCATGGTGGGAAGTCACGGCTGACCTCTGTAGTCTTGTCTTGTCGTTTCAGTGGTGTGCGGACAGATGAAGCTTGGCCTGTTTTTACTCTCTGTGTTTTTCCTTGTCTTTTTTTATTCCCTCCTCATCTTCATCGCACTCTGCCATCAAACAAAACAAACTTTCATCTCTCAGATCAGCGAGAAGGTTGGTCCTTTTCACTTCTTATCCATCTACAGTACGCCACGTCAGATGGGACTTATCCAGTAGGGAGAGGAAGCCATCCCCGAAAGGGGAGGGGGCCCTACAGACTCTGACTCCCTTCCAGGCACGGCCACAGTGTGCCTGATGAAAACTGCTTACTGTTTGCTGTGACTCTGGTGATGGCATTGATACTTTGCTTGCATGCCTTTGTTGCTTGAGATTTAAAATGCACAGAATATATTTTGCATGCAAATACCAGCCAGGGCGGTTTTGTTCAAGGGTAGGGTGGGAAGAAGTGCATGCTACTGTATGCGGGGTCTTTCTCTAACCCATTGCCTGTGCTAGGTGCCAGTGTAACACCTCTGAATTGCTGCTGCTTTCTGGCCGGAGATCAAGAGCAGTCTTTGAAAGTAGAGATCAGAATGATCTCCAGTCTCCTCATGAGCTGCTAGTAGGGAGAGCGGGTTCCTCAATTTCTGCTGTAGCTTTGAAAGTTTTAACTTTCTCTAGAGGCAAAAAGCTTGCTTTTGGTCTCAGCTGGAGAAGAACCCAGCTGGCTGAGAGATACAAGGCCCTCATGCTGAGGCAGCTTCCTTACTCCTCGGTAGTTCCCACTCTAGGGGTGGCCAGTTCTCCATGCTCGGACAAGGGTCCTTTGCATGAGCAGATCTGCCTCTCCTTTCCTCCCTAGGGCTGGGTCTTTCTCTTGCTGGCAGGAGAGCAGGGGCCTGTGGCAGTGGCCCCAGCCTTACCCAGGATGGCTCAGGAAGGCTCGTGGCACCATGCACAGGAGCTCGTAGCCACTCAGCAAAACCAGATTTATGCTTTGCCCTGCTCTGTCCTCCTGCCTCAGAGAGCCAGAGGTGAATAAAGGACAATAGTGAAACGCGACTCCAGATTTTAAATTAAATCTAGCTGCAGACCTAGCTTGAGGCACTCATGATTTCATGCTGAGGAAAACTGGTGTTTTTGGCAGAAGTCCTGAGCTAGTTTCCAGAGATAACTCCTTCACTGAGCAGATACCATGCAAGTCTGTCCCTCCACACACACTGGAGGAGAGGGATGCTCACAGTGGCTTCCCCAGCCCAAGTGGCATGGAGAAGAGACCCTGGCTCCTCTCACACATGCCATCAGGCAGCTCCATGAGTTGATCTTATAATCGTCACTGGAACAAGTTTTAACAAGTTGTCGTAGCAGTTGTTCCAGTAGACTGACTTCGCCCCCGTTTCTCTCACTGGAACGTGCTCTCATTTAGATTGTACTGAGGCACGGGGCCCTTGTTGTTTACCCTCTAAAAATAGATTTTGTAGAGGATAAAATTACCCGAGCCCAAGATAATGGCGAAAAATAAGAACAAGGAAGAAAAGAGAAGAAATTAAAGCCAAGGCCTAAAGCCTTCCAGAATTCAGTGCATTTGGAGCACTGCTGTGATGGCTCAGGCACCTCTGGAGAGTAAACCTTTGACAGGGCACTTAAACGTTTTAGCCGCATGGTTTAGCTGAGAGGAGGTAGCTGAGAGTGGATATAAGCTAGCAGGAGCAGATAATTTCTCATTCTTTGTGTCGACCCCTCCTTTCCACGCCACCAAAAATACCTACATACACAAATATTTAATGTGAAGCCAGAAATTAGTTTCTAAATATTCCATTGGGATTTGCCGTGCTTATAATTTGTTTGGCACTGATAATTACATCTTACGTTTTCCCAGCTTTACTTAAAACTGTGTACTGCTCACCCATGCATTTAATTATTGCTCTGTGACTGCTACAAGGTTATTTATTAACGAGTTATTTTATCTTGATACAGTGGATCTTTTCTCTTATTTCCCTCCTTAATGTTGTGTTATTTTCATCAGAGAAATTTCAGAGAGCAAATGCAAATTGCACAGCTCCACAATCTTGCTCTCCCTTACTTTGCCATTAGTATGTCAGCATGCTGAATGCTGATGTGTCTCCAGTGCTGCACCACTGTAATGATATATCCTCTTTTATATGTGGTTGTCAGCGCAAATAATTAGACCTAAAAGTTATAGCTGAAATATAATCCAAAAATGGCAAGGCCCTGTTTTGGAAATTGTCTATAAAATGTCAGCACTCAAGGATGCATTGGGAGCATAAATAGTACAGCATTGTTTGAGCACAAGATTAGACTGTAAATGCATTTTTTTTCTGGTTCCAATTTTTCCTCTCCCGCTGTTGATTCTGTCAATAGATTGTGAGACTCCAGCAACTGCCTTTCCATATGAAGTCCTTCCTTGAAATGATAGCACTAGGGAGAGATGAAAGGTGTCTACAGATGAGTAAACCATGCAGACTGATGGTCACGTTTGAGGATATCTCCTGAATTCTCTCCTTCCTGACTCTGAAGAGGTGGTTCCTGAGGCAGGTGGGAGTTTTGGGTAGGGTAGCAGTGTGGTGAGAGCAAGAGCATACCCCGTACACCAGGGATCCTCCAGCTTGCCTGGCTGGAGTAATGAAATTGGGCAGTCTTACCTTCTCAAAGATGTCCCCCTGCAGCGCTCTCTGCTGCTCATCCCAGCTGGGAGGTTAGAGCACAGGTCTCTGAACTTGCCATTGCTATGCTGGGACCGGGACTGTTGCTGCTCCTCCTTCAGAGTGAAAGGGACTTCAGACTGCGCTTTCTTCGCATGTAGGAAGAGCAAAGGGGAGAGGATGTCAGGGCAGTGGTGCAGGACCAGAGCAACTGGAATTGCCTCAGAGAGGAGTGGAGAAGTGTGCAGAGCACGGGCACAGCGCTCCATCGCCATGGGGCAGGGCCTAGTGAACCTGCAACGCAGGTGCTGAGAAAGGGGAAGATGGAGCCCAGAGTTACAGAGATGCCAGGTAGACATGGTGATAGGGAAACTCAGAAGCAAGAGCAGGCAAATAGAAGTCCCTGCATTCTCTGCAAGCTGGAGGGAGGGATCTTAGCATTGTCATTTGCTCAACTGTGCTGTGTCCAAGACAGCCAGCAGGGAAAAGCAATTTGGTTTCTCCTTCCCTAGCAGCACTGCACGGTTATGAAATGTGGGCAGTCCTCGCACTGTTGGTTTCCAGCAGAGTCTCCAGGACGCCAGCAGTGTCCCAGCACGTGAGGAGGGGCTAACAGCACTGTGAGCCCTGAGCACTCATGCCCAGAGCTCAGAGCCTACAACTCTTGCAGACAACAGCAAGAAGCGGGGAGAGAGGTCCCTGGTTCTCCAAGGGGGTAACGTCACCCTCAGAGGGAACCTGAGACGTTAGGAAACGTCCACTCCCAGGGTGAAAGGAGCCATGCAATCACTTGATGCTCTTTGCTCTCAAGGCAAGGAATTTGCATGTTAATGCATGATGAATTATTAACACTTCTCAATCTCAACGTTTGTGGCTGTTGTGTTGCCTACTTCCCTCCTTCCTCGTCGTGCCCTCCCCCACGAAGTGGGGAACCAGTCTCCACACTGTCCTTTCTCCGTCCTGTGGGATCCAGGGCGCGGGCTCAGGTTGCGCTGCGCTGCTCACCACTCCAGGTTTCACTTCACTTCCCAGGGAGCACTCTTTACAGGGAGGCGTGCTGAATAGTGGAGCAGCACAGAGCCCTTACGATGCCTATTCTTGGGATGAATGACAGTGGATCTCATTTTTGACAGTCTGCTGGTTTAACTAAACCTCTGAATTAGACTATTGTCCATTGAAATCATTTTAATATTCACAGCAATTTTCCCTGTGCTGTTCCTGCAAAATCTCCAAACCACCTTCTCTGATCTTTATCCAAAAATGAAGATTTAAAAAAAAATATATTGGAAATTCTTGTCAAGAAAATCATAATAAAAAGAGAAATTTCATTGCTGCAATAAACGAACAACAACAAAATTTTCTGGAGCGTTTAAGGTAACATCATGGTCTCTGCTAACCCACGTTATTTGAATTGTAAATTGGACAGAAATTCTAAGAATGCTGCTTTTTGAGGAATTATACTGATTTAAATTATTACCAGACTCTTATGCTAGAAAAGCAAGCGACTTAAATCACTGGCTTGAGCCTGAGGAGTGTGTTGATGGTGCACTGCAAGCTGCTGTGAGAGCTCTGCCAGCTCTCAGTAATGCTAACTGACAGCATCTCCCCTTCTCTCTCCATACTGACTGGGACAAGAAGCTGCCAATTATCCCTCCAGAGAACGGGAAGCTGATGGAGCCCGTCCCTTCCTTTGCATGTGCTCCTGCTAGAGTATTGTCAGGGCCAGATCTCTCACCAAAGGCATTGCCCTGCCCCCAACCCGTGTTGAGAGCTGACCCCTACACACGGCATCTATTTTTAGCAGCTGTGGTGCCTTGGGCACCAATGCACTCTGATGCTGAGCAACGAACCCATCTTAGCAGCTCTGCCGGTGTGCTAACGAGAGGAGGCCAGCTCAGACATTCTGGTCACAAAAATACACGACAGAGGCCTGTTTAATCTCTCCTCTGCTGCCAGCCTTGAGAGCTGAGCCCCTGCACAGCTTCCTGGCACGCCACAGGCTGCAGGAGGCATGGCCCATGTTGAGGTTGATGATGCTGCAGCCTGCCCACCCTCTTGTACGGTTTGATCTGCAGGAGAGTTTTCCTTGCCATTCATCCCTTCTCTGGGTACAGAAATTCACCAGCCACCTCTGCTGCTGCCCTGTGGGAAGGGCAGGAGAGAGCCAGACCTTCCCTTCATCCTGCGGAGCACTGCATGGGAGTGCCCCCAGGGGTTAGTTGGCCGCTGGCTTCCCCAGGGAGAGATGGCCACAGCACCCACAGGCAGTGCCTCAGCAGGACACATCAATGGAGACACAATGCTGATGGAGCTCGGTGTGGCCCCAGGAGCACCCTGAAAGCGGTGCTTGACATGAGGGCACGGTGCACGGCACATGCAAGTCTGCAGGCGGTGGCACTGCCTCTGGTCTCACAGGGCTGGGAGTCAAAATCTGTTTGTGCACGCTGGGCTTTGACCTTCCTGCACGGCCTCTTGTCTTTGTGTGCCCCTGTACGTGAGTTCCTGTGCAGCTTCCCTCTCCCTGTCCTGCCCTCCCACTGCTTTCTCTCTGACTCTGTAGTGGCCTCCGGTGCCTGCCAGCCTGTTTTCCGGGTGCATGTGTGTGAGTGCTCTGTGCACACCAACGGCTTTGTCCTCAAAGTTTGCTCTTCTTTGTTTTAATACAGTGTGGGTGGGTGGGCTTGGTCCTTGGATGGGGACGGAATTTGAACAGCTTCTACCTGGAATAATTCGACGCCATGTTCATTGGAAAACAAAACCTGACTCTTAACGAATGATGCTGGGATGCTTTGGTTGGAAATACACGCCATCATGTTAAACCATTGCCATGTCCATCAGGTTAACTCCGTATTCTCATGACTGCTTAGCACTTGAGTACACTTTCAGTTCTGTCTTGTTTGGGGAACGCTGCCCCATCAGTCAGGTAATGCCTCACTGGTGATTGCTCATGTAGCTATTGATTTGAGATTTAATAATTGATTAAAAGAAACGACCAGGAAGACTTTGGATTTAGACATTTTTT